>CADDIJ020000272.1:0-15858 GCA_902809745.2 Tetradesmus lagerheimii
AATCCTTGTAAGCCATACCTTTCGGCATCGGCAACCGCGCCTCACCCACTGGGGAGGCGGAAAGCAGACTGATTATTCTCTCTATTTTCGGTGTAAGGTAGACCACCCAGACCCTTACACCCCTTACTAGGCAGCATGTGGGAATCCGCCGCTGGTTGTATACAATACGTATTGTTGAACAGGCTTCCGCTCCTGAGGGGCGCGGGGCCGATGGCGTTGATGCTATGGCTTAATGGGTAACATGATGATGATGATGATGATGATGATGTATTGTTGAACACGTCGAAAGCATCAGAATCCAGAGTAAGCGCTTCTGCATGTACAGCACCCAGCTGGCATGCACGTACATGCAGCAGCAGTAACAGCAGCACCACCTCACTAACGCATATAGCGGGGCCAATCAATGCATGAAGCAATGCACAAGTTACTGGACTGGTCACTGGACTGTCAGCGCAACCGCAAAGACAGCTCACACAAGAGTGCAAGACCATAGCCGGGGCCATGCAGGGCTGCTTTGCAAGACAAACCTTGGATAGCAGCATGGGCTGGCAGCCGTGGACTCACTGGACTGTCAGCGCAACCGCAAAGACACCAGCTGTTACCGCACACTACCATGCGCACTGCCGCTACCTGCAACCCGCCCAACCTCAGTCTCTCCTACACCACTGCTGCCACCGACAACAGCAGATTCCCTGCAAGAGGCCACGCACACTCCGGCTGTTTACGCACACTACCATGTGTGCTGCCGCTGCCTGCAATCTATCTTCCGGCAGCATCAACACCGCAACCAACAGCGATATTGGTCCTGCAAGAGGCCACGGCCACGCCGGCTGCTATCGCACACTACCATGCACACTGCCGCTACCTGCCACCCGCCCAACCCCAGCCTCTCCTACACCACTGCCACCAACCCCACTGCCAGCAGCCGCACCCCCACCACCCTGGGACCCTATCCCTGGCCCCCCTCCTCCTGCTGCTGTTGCTGCTGCTGCTGACCCTGCTAGCCCGGACCCCCCTGCTGCTGCTGCTGCTGCTGCCAGCCCTGTCGACCCTCTCGCATAACTTGTGCTAATCGACGCAGCAGATTCGGGACGCATGCAGAAACTGGAACTAGAAGGGGTGTCAGCACCACCAGCAGCACCGCTGCCGCCAACCCGGTGGTGCAACTGATTCGTCATCATCAAAACAGGTGAGCGCTCTCCCTCTAGCTGATCGCCTGCTTGACTGCCGCCGTAATCATAATCGCTGCTGCCTGCAGCAACCAACACACCAGCAGAGGCAGAGCAAGTTGGTCAGAGATACTGCGGGTGATGGTGCAACAGATTTGTCATCATCAGGACAGGCGAGCACTCGCCTTCCAGCTGGTCGCCTGCTTGACTGCCGCCATAGTCGTAATTGCTGCTGCCTGCAGCAGCCAAGAACCCGGCAGAGGCAGAGCAGCTGGTTGGAATTACTGTGGGTTGATATTGCAACTGATTCGTCATCATCAGGACAGGCGAGCACTCGCCTTCCAGTTGATCGCCTGCTTGACTGCCGCCATAATCGTAATCGCTGCTGCCTGCAGCAACCAACACACCAGCAGCAAGCAGAGCAGCACAGAAGTGGGTTGACAGCGGCACAAGAACTGCTTGGCTGCCGCCGTAATCGTATTTGCTGCTCCCTGCAGCAAGCAACACACCAGCAGAGGCACAACAGTTGCTTAGGGTTGCTGCGGGCTGACAACACCGTCAGCATGGCCGAGCACTTGCCCTGTAGCTGAATGCCTGTCACTCCACCAGCTCCAGCACAACACATGTTGATCTGAAACCCACCTGCCGTTGGATGACAACCGCAGTGACACAGCAACACGACACATGCCATGTGCAGTGCACAGCCACTCTACAGGTGACGACCAAACCAGGTAATACTATGCCTCAGCGATGGGCATGTTCAAGCCCATACCTGCATCGTGGCTATAGGCTGACTTGCCAAAACCAACCTGCCATTGAATGCAAACTGCAGTGACACAGCAACAAGACACATGCATGATGTCATGTACAGTGCACGAATACCCTACAGGTAAGGAACAAACCATACAGTATACCTCAGCAATGGGCCTATTCAAACACACATACCTGCGTCGTGGCTGTAGGCTGACTTGCCGCTAGAACCTGCAGCTGATGGAACTGCTGCAGTGACACAGCACAAAGACACCTGCCATGTGCAGTGCACACAAGCCCTACTGATAACGACCAAATCAACAACTAACTCAGGTACAGGACTGGATTTCTTGTTTGAACACATACCTGCGTCATGGCTGTAGGCTGACTTGCCGCCGTAGCCCACAAGCGGCAAAAGCTCTGTGGGGGCGTTGAGCAACGCCGTCGATGCCTGCAGCAGCAGCAGCAGCAGCATCAGCATCAGCATCAGCATGACAACGCAGCATCAGACATGTGACAATGTTGGTCGGAGCGTTCAGCAACAAGTAGCAGTGCGACTGGCACTACAGCTACTGGTGGCACACAGTTCTGAGACTGCGTAAAGCCCGCCTAGCCGCGCGTTTGCTAGCTGCCCGTCGTGTGCCAGCGCCCACACCAGTATCGCTGACACCACCAGTATCAGCCCGCTGTCACACAAGCAGCACACACACAGCACACAAGCGGCCTAGACGTATTGCAGCCTGCTTGTGGTGCCAAGCAAGCATGCAGATAACCGCACTCACCGGGCAAAGCCCGCCCAACGATTCGAGAGGCAAGTTAGCAGTGCGGCTGGCTACAGCTAGTGGTGGGTACAGTTCTGTAACCGCACTCACCGCGCAAAGCCCGCCCAACCGCGCGTTTGCCAGTCTGCCGTCATATACCGGCACCCACACCAGTATCGCTGACACCACCAGTATCAGTCCGCTGCCCACAGCCACATTCGCGAGCCAGAGGCATACGAAAGGCAGGCTGTAGGGGTTGGCGTCGACAACGGTCACGCCTCGCAGCGTGACGCTCGCGAGGAAGAACACCGTGATGCAGATCTGCAGCAGCAGGCAGCAGCAGCAGCAGCAGCGAATGGTCAGTAGCCAACTATAAATTGGGACACCACATCTCACTTCAGATCTGCAGCAGCAGGCAGCAGCAACATGGGAACTGGTCAGCAGACAGACTGGAATCTGGCAGTTCAAAACATCTTGTGCCAAGCCAGCGTTGAACAGGTGAGACATCCCAAAAGGCCTTACCACACACCTGCGCAAAGCGTATTCGCCGTGCCAGAATCCTGGGTACAGCTGCGTGAGCAATCACATGCGCCCCATCACCGCCCACAGCACCAGCAGCAAACACCAGCATGTTGGCAGCACCAGCACCAGCAAACACATCACACAGCAGAGCTGCACCAAGCCAGCACTGCACAGGTAACAACACATTCATGTCAAAACATAACACACACACCTGCAAGAAGCGTATTCGCTGCATCAGCATTCTGTTGATCGCCGCGTTCGCGATGCGCCCCAGCACAGCCCACAGCACCAGCAGCAGCAAACACCAGCATGTTGGCAGCACCAGCACCAGCAAACACATCACACAGCACTGCCAAGCCAGCATTGAACAGGTAACAAAGACAACCTCAACACCTCAACAGGCCGTACCAACCACACACCTGCAGGAAGCGTATTCGCCGCGCCAGCATTCTGTTGCTCGCCGCGTTCGCGATGCGCCCAAGCACCGCCCACAGCACCAGCAGCAGCAAACACACCGCACATTGGCCGTCCCGAAAAACACCGCACAGCTGTGGCGAGCCGGCAATGAACAGGTAACAAAAGACAACCAAAAACAAATCATAAAACCATAGCACAGACACCTGCAGGAAGCGTATTCGCCGTGCCAGCATCCTGTTGATTGCCGCATTCGCGATGCACCCCGGCACCGCCCACAGCAACAGCAGATACAGCAGCGCAAACGCTGCGCTGATAAGCGTAGAAAACTCCAGACAGCTGAGCCAAGCCAGCGCTAAAAAGGTAACAACGAAATTTTGAATATTCAACGACCAGACCACGCAAGTGGCGCGGCAGCATCCTGCTGCTTATAGCCACGTGCGCAATCACGATGCGCCCCAGCACCGCCCACAGCACCAACAGCAAACACATCGCAAATTGGCCGTCGGCAAACACCACACAGCACTGCCAAACCAAAGGTAACATGGAAAAATATAACAAAACCGCAACACGCACCTGCAGGAAGCGTATTCGCCGCGCCAGCATCCTGTTGATCGCCGCGTTCGCAATGCGCCCAAGCACCGCCCACAGCACCAGTAGATACAGCAGCGCGAATGCTGCGCTGATGAGCGTGGAAAACTCCGGAAAGAGGCACACCGCGCAGTTGGGGTTGTTGGGGTCTGTAGGGCACATGACGGCCCCTACCGGCTGCGACGCTGCGAAGAACTTGAACATGAGTTCCTCATTGTACCGCAGCTGCGTCATGATCCTGCAGTACAGAAATCAGGCGGTACGATTCGGGCAGTACAAGTCAGCTCATAAATAACATGTCAGCTACATGAGCTCCTCATTGTACTGCAGCTGCGTCATGATCCTGCAGTACAAATAAGGCAGCACAGTACAAACCAGGCAGTACAATGGCTGCTCATAGTCACATGTCAGCTACATGAGCTCCTCATTGTACCGAAGCTGCGTCATGATCCTGCAGTACAGAAAGTGCTAGTGCTGTTCACACAAACAGCCTGATGATGGACGAAGAGTCCGAAACGCGTCGCTCAATGTGTAACAGTACTTACTAGCAACAGACAAGTGACTTTGAACGGTTGTTGAGCAGTGATAGCCAGTCAGTACACACCCCACACAAAACTCGTGCGGTATGAGTCAGGCAGTACTACTGAAACAGCAGCTCAAGAGTCACATGTAAGCTGTATTCCAAATACGGGGAGACAGGCAGCGACTGCGGTAACAGCAATCAGGCTGCCGCCACGCACAGCTAAAACACAACAACAGCTGGCCCAGATGCAACACACATTGCCTTGTTCCACCTGCTGAGCAGCGCCGCAAAGACCTGTGCTGCCTAAATCAGCAGCATTGGAAGACGGCATACTTCGTACCCGCCAACTGCATTGCCGACAAACAACCAAAGCCAATGCGCAGCATCGCCTGCTGAACGCCACCGCAAAGACCTGAGCCACGCACATCTGCCTTGAACGTAAACATATCGAAACTAGTGTTGCATCACGTAATGCAGTAACCGCTATTGTGCATCACACACTGCTACATAACTCCAACTGTCCTCCTTTGTACTACGCATACACTGCAGGGCCCCCTTTCACCTGCCCACCACATCATATTAATATGGGGGAGGCTAGGTCGCATAGCACCATGAGAAGCTGGCAGGTCCATCTGGAACTGCCCACATCCCATGTTGCTATGCACCCAAGCCTCCCCTCATGTTGATATGCTCTGATGGACACGTCTGACAGAAACGACAATGACAATGTGACAATGTGTTCATTTTGGGTGGCCCAGAGTTTCTATAAACTTAAACTGTCCTCCTTTGTACTACGCATACACCGCACCGGCCCACCACATCATATCAATCTGGGGGAGGTTTGATTGCATAGCATGGTGAGAAGCTGCGAGGTCCATCTGGAACTGCCCACATCCCATGTTGCTATGCACCCAAGCCTCCCCTCATGCTGATAAGCTCTGACGGGCACGTCTAACAGAAACGACAATGACAATGTGACAATGTGTTCATTTTGGGTGGCCCAGAGTTTCTAAGAACTCAAACTGTCCTCCTTTGTACTACGCATACACCGCTGGGGCACCTTTTCACCGGCCCACCACAGTGTATCAATATGGGGAGGCTAGATTGCATAGCACCGTGAGAAGCTGGCAGGTCCATCTGGACCTCGCCGCATCGCATGTTGCTATGCACCCAAGCCTCCCCCCATGTTGATATGCTGTGGTAGGCAGGTGACAGGGGACCCCTGCGGTGTATGCATAGTACAACTACACAGTTTGAGTAATGAATTGATGTGTGATGCACAACAGCGGTTACTGCAAGCCTCCCCTCATGCTGATATGCTTTGATGGGCATGTCTGACAGAAACGACAATGACCACGGGTTCAACTGCGGTTGCTCATGTCGTCTAGAATGGTGACTGGACCCACATGTACCCACTTTGTCTGCATTGTTTAGAACTGTGGAATCGCCTCTCATGACACACAAAACCACTGCCTGCCTCACCTGCTGAACAGCGCCGCAAACACCTGTGCTGCCCACATTGGCAGCATTGGAAGCTGGCATAATCCGTACCAGCAAACCGCACTGCAGTTTGTACCTGCAAACTGCGCTGCCGCCAGCCAAAAGCACTGCGCAGCCTCACCTGCTGAACAATGCCGCAAAGACTTGTGCCCCGCACATTGGGAGCGTGAGCCCAACTGTCAGCGTGAATATGAACATCAGTAGCATTGAAATATGACATAATCCGCACTGGCAACTGCATATGCCAACAAGCAACACATGCCAGTTTGTCTCACCTGCTGAACAGAGCCGCAAAGACCTGGGCCGCGCACATCGGCAGCGTAAGCCCAACCGTCAACGCGGATATGAAAAGGTTGGGGTTGCTGCCCACGGCATAACTTGTACCGGCAAACTGAATTGCCAAAAACCCAAAACCACCGCGTTGTCTCACCTGCTGAACAGCGCCGCAAACACCTGGGCCGCGCCCATCAACAGCATGGGAAGACGGCATAACTTGTACTGGCAAATTGCAATGCAGCTTGTACCGCCAACCTGCGTTGCCAACAACCCAAACCACTGCGTTGTCACACCTGCTGAACAGCGCCGCAAACACCTGGGCCGCGCCCATCAACAGCATGGGAAGACGGCATAACTCGTACTGGCAAATTGCAATGCAGCTTGTACCGCCAACCTGCATTGCCAACAACCCAAACCACTGCGCAGCCTCACCTGCTGAACAGCGCCGCAAACACCTGGGCCACGCACATTGGGAGCGTGAGCCCGACTGCCAACGCAAACATGAACAGGTTGGGATTGCTGCCCGATCGTTCACTGTTGCTGGCTAAAAAAACCGCTGCTGCCGCAAGAAAACAGCACTGCGTATTCGTGACTGCCTGGCCTCACCTGCTGAACAGCGCCGCAAAGACCTGAGCCGCGCACATCGGCAGCGTAAGCCCAACCGTCAACGCGAATATGAACAGGTCCGAATTACTGCCCAAGTCGCAGAGCTCACTAATTCATTTGGTTGTCGTGACATTGTCATAAAATTGTCATAACAAAACCACTGCGTTGTCTCACCTGCTGAACAGTGCCGCAAAGACCTGAGCCGCGCACATCGGCAGCATTGCAATCTGCCGTAACCAGCACCAACAAGCTGACTCCAAAACACGCAAAACAACTGCACAGCCTCACCTGCTAAACAGCGCCGCAAAGACCTGAGCCGCGCACATCGGCAGCGTAAGCCCAACTGTCAACGCAAAAATGAACAGGTTCGGATTACTGCCCGGGTCGCCTTGCGTGTGCTTGTGTACGGTGTACATGCACGCAAACAGCACCAGCAGCAGGAACGACGGCTCCAACAGGCCAAAGGACAGGCCGATGTACAGCCTGCGGAAGTTCACAGCGGGAAGTCACAGGTGTGTAAAGATTTGATAATAAGAATATGCAGTGCATGAACAACCGATCACATGCACGCAGACGGAACAAACGACACCTGCTGAATCACAAGTAGCTTCAGGACTAGGCTGCACACACCGTCAATCGCCACAGTGGCTGCTGATCGCATGTTGTTGCCGCTGCAACTACAATCCTGACCTACATACCTGCACATGGCGTCGACATTGTATCCTCCAGGAATGATCGCCGACTTGGCACTCCACAGCACTTGAAGCCGCAGGTCTAAACTCAGCGCATAGCACGCTGCGATGATCTGCGCAAACCAGCACACACAGAATGCCAGCAAATGTCAGCACAGTATGGCACTAGGCATGAGCAGTCCGCAGGTCTAAACTCAGCGCATACCACGCTGCTATGATCTGCATGTATCAGCACGCCAGAACACCCGTAAGTGTCAGCACAGTATGGCACTAAGCATGAGCAGTCCACATATGAGCAGCACAGCACACAGACCAGACTGCTGCTGTTGCTGCAGCAACACTGCTGCTGCTGCTGCTACTGCCCATACAGCCTTCTGTGCTGGAGCACTGCCGTAGCCACCGAGTCTTGTGAGGGCACCTCTAGCAACGCCCTGGTGACACATGCGCTGCTGCTGGATCTGCTGCTGCTGCTGCTGCTTCTGTTGCTTCTGCTGTTGCTGCTGCCCCTGAGGCACGCCCGTTCCTCCATGCAATTGTACCAATACCCTGGTCACCACAACGCTGCTGCTGCTTTTGTTGCTGCTGCTGAACACAGTGATGCTTCTGCTGCTGCTGCGCCTCAGTCACGGCCGTTCCTTCACGCACCTGCAGCAACACCCTGGTGACCCGCAACCCTGCTGCTGCTGTTGCTGCTGCCGCTGCTGCTGCTGAACATAATGCTGCTGCTGCTGCACCTGAAGCACCCCTGTTATCTGCGCACCTGTAGCAATACCCTGGTGACCCACCTGCTGCTGCTGCCGCTGCTGCTACTGAGCTTGATGCTACTGCTGCACCTCAACCACGCACGTTCAGCTGCGCACCTGTAGCAATGCTCTGGTGACCCATAAGTAGTTGAATGCGCGCGTCGCCACCTGCTGTCTGCTTCTGAACGTCCAGGGTACACTGTACAGCGCTCCCAGCTGCAGTTCAGGGTGGAGTGACATTACACAAGGGGAAACAAGTCATCAGAGGTTGACTAGACATGAAGGCTCAAGGCTCCCAAATCGGAAGCAAACTTCCACGATGTATCACACACTGGTGCGTCTGACCAGCTATCCGCAGTGTTGAGTTGTTTTGCAACATGTCATGTAACACACTATGTACCAAAGTAAACATGTAGCTGGGCGCTCACCAAGCTGACGACTGCGATGAGTCCCGTAAGAGACACGACTGCCCACTCTATGTCGGCGACAATCTTTGGCGCCAACTGCAGCACCATTGCTGCTGCTGCTGCTGCTGTTGGGTTGACTGATGATGCCTCGCCAATCGTCAACAGCTATATGCTGCAGCTGGACGGGCCTTTTCTGCACACAGCTGCTGCTGAGTCAGCAACTGCAGGGCACTACAAAAGGCCTGCTAGGTTTGCTATTACTGCTGCTGCTGCCGCTGTTGTTGTTTCTACTGTGAGTTGGGGTTCTACTGCTTGGCAACGTGCAAGCAGCAGCAGGACGTTTGCAGTACTGGATGCAGGCTGCAGGCAGCAGCAGCTGCTGCTGTTCCTGCAAGCGCTGCTGCTGCCGCCGCTCTGGCTGCTGCGACGCAGCCAAAGGCGCCGAGCAGCGCTGTCCTGTGTCTGCTACTACTGCTGCTTGCTGTTGTTTATGTTGCTGTGGTGCGGCCAGTGCGCAAGCGCCTGTGAACTGCTGGTTGCAGTGGCACGCCATACACAGCTAAGTCAGCTGCGGCAGGTACTGCAGCAGCATGGGCTGCTGCTGCAGGAGAGCCTGTTGCAGCTGCAAAGTATCTGCTGCTGCAGCTGTTGCAGCTGGCAACGGTGCTGAGCTGCTCTGCTGTTGTGTTGACTCGCAGGAGGCGGCCTGTCACGCAACTGATGCTTGCCAACTAGCAGTCGACTTGCTTGCGCCGCCGCTGCTGCTGGTCAACACAGCTGCGTTGACCAATACAAGTACAGTAACTGAGTTGCTGGTTGATGCTGAAGCTGTCCTGCAGGAGCCACATGAACACAGCAGCACTAACAACAGCAATCAAACTGCAGAGGCCATGGAATCTAAGCTGCCGGTCGCACAGCACACGCAAGACATCATGTTACAGTGTGAGCATACGTGCAGTTCAAGTCCTGGCGCTGAAAACAGGCACGCAGGTTGTTGCTGGTGATGCTTTTGCTTGCACAGCTGGCAGTGAGCGGCAAGAAGCAATAGAAGCACGCATGGAACAGGCCGGCCACGCAAGGGGCAAACATATGGTTCCATGTATGTATGCATGGGCACGATCGCACACGCCCAGCTGCGTGCTTGAAAGCAATGGCGCAAGGACAGTTGCAAGCTGTGGACCGTACCTGCTGCGCCAGAGACGTTGCCAAGGTTCACAGATTCAGACTTAGGTGAAAATATACTGGCGCAAGCAATAGATATGCCCCGTAGGCACTTGGCTGGGTGTCCAATGCTGTGTCTCGAATCGCGATCCGCATACAGAGAGCTAATCAGAACAAACAGGATACGCAAAGATTGCCTGCCAAACACGCTGTGCAGCCTTCGCCAACACAAACAAAGGGTTCAGTAACATCCCCGTGCCTGCAAGTGCTCTTTGCCACGAATTCATCTCTCAACTATCTTTGATGCAAACACATACTCTCTTGGTTGAAGTTGCGGGCAGCGGCCGGAACAAAATTCACCTCGCTTGCAAAGCAGCAGATCGCCGGAAACACCCACTTGATCACTCGAAGAACTGCTTGAACAGCGATGAGTGAGCCGAAGCGTCCCAGAGTGGACGACCCGGAGCAGCATGAGGAAGAGCCAGCTGAAGTAGAGGACCCCGACAGCTTAGCAGAAGATGATCCTGCTGCGGACGGAGATGGGCTCGAAGGATACGGACTAGAAGAAGGGGATCCGCAGCAGCAGGCATATAACGAGGCTCAGTCACTGCAGCAGGCCCTCGAGACGGTGAGTGCTGCTGGGCGCCATGATGGTGGAAGGCTATGCACAGGCAATGTTGATCTGCTGTTGTGCTTGCACTGCTGCTGTGATGCATACGCGCTAGAAGCAAATATCAGCAGTTCAAGGGATGCTGCCTGCATTGTGTTGGGGCGTTCTTGCAGCGCCCAGGACTCTTCAACTGAATGCTAGGTGGTGCTCTGCGGGCTGTTGGCATGCGCGGGGCACCCAGTTGCTTTGCATTCCAATTGTGCAGACCATTCTTCACAAACCCCTCTTCATACCCTATAGACTCTTTGTAAATACCAGGTCTCGCAGACGCTAACAGCTACGTCTGCAGGCTTTTTTGTGATGGGGTGATTCGTTTGAAATGGTTTGACCTTCTGCTTGGTCAAACTCAAGTATGCTTGCTTGCACAGGCAGCAGCACTGTTGCACACACCTGTGCGTCTGCATGTGTCCCTTTCCAATGTTGGTTGCTGACAGCCATTCCATATGCCATCTGCAGCTGCTGTGGCAGACGTCCAGCAACCGCACACGCTGACTGCCACCGATCTCCAGGCTAGGCACACACTTCTTTACACAACACAGAGTCAGTCATGTGTCATGCACTGCCAACAAACTATCCACCCTCTGTTATTCTGCTTGGTATTTTGCCAATAAATGACGAGGCCAGTGACAGGGTGCTCGGAGTGGAGCAGGAGTACAACAAAAAGCGGCGGCCCTTATATCGGGACGCTCTCAACATATCACTGTCTAACCTCTGCTACATTGTCCTGTTGTTTTGCATGTTAATTTGTAGATAAATGACGAGGCCAGTGACAGGGTGCTTGCAGTGGAGCAGGAGTTCAACAAGAAGCGGCGGCCCATCTACAGGGAGCGCAGCTACGCCCTCAGCAGAATACCAGCGTTCTGGAAGAAGGTAAGGGCTTGAGACTTGGAAAAACCCCAGGGTTTAGGATGCTGCCTTTCCGCGGGGTTTAAGCAGCAGTGGGGTTCAGCACTGCACAAGAAGCGGCGGCCCATCTATCGGGAGCGCAGCCGCTCAGTGCAGAGTTATGAGCAGCAGTAAGTGCATATACAGCAAGAGCAGCAGACGTGGCAACAGCAGCTGTGTAGCAGCAGCAGCTGCAGCAGCAACAGCTGCAAACGCCACTGGCGCTACAGCACATAACTACACTACACATAACGGCACTGTCACATCTGAGTATGGTGCTCATGCCTGCCGTTTGTTACAGCACTGCGCTCTTTATTATATGTGTTGCTCCTCTTTTTGCTCACTGTAGCTCCTTGACATGTCACTCACCGGTGACTGTTATGTTATTTTTATTATTATTTTCAGGTGCTGGTGGCGCACCCCGTCATCCGGGGTGTTGTGACAGAGAGTGATATCGACGTGCTGGACTACCTGCTGGAGGTGAGCATCTGTTATGTTACTTTTTATTGCATATGTCATATAACATGTCACTTACCATGCATGATCAACTCAGCAGGGTCTTAGTATGCTACAGTCAAAGTCAAGGTGACCAGGCGGACTATCTCTAGTACTTGTGCAGCCTGGTGCAAGACGCGCAGCCGGCTGCAGCTGTCCTGTCCAGTCCTGCCTCCCTGCCTTTTACTTGTTACTTGTCATTGCTTATATTTGTAACAGCTGTTTCCATCTGTTGTTCATGCTGCAGGTGGATGTGGAGGACTTTGATGACATTAAAAGCGGGTTCAAAGTGAAGTTCACATTTGCAGATGGCAACCCCTTCTTCACCAACAGGTGCGAGATCACTAGTAACCAAACCTGGTGTTATATTCCAAACTTCACCGTGAAAAGGTTTTTGCAGCAGCAGCACAGCATGAGTTCACAGTGGCATGCCCCTGCAGCGTTCCCGAGTTAGTCTCTCAAATTGCTTTTGAATTACTGCTGAAGACATGCTGACTGCAGCCCACTGCCGCAGTCTCATCCCCGTGTCAAGTGAGCCGGCTTCTATTTTAACATGTTACATTGTTACTTTCGCTGTTATTTTCAGGGAGCTTGTCAAGGAGCTGCGGTACGCTGACGATGCAGCGCTGACAGTCACAGGCACAGACATACAGTGGCTGCCCGGCATGGTGAGTGTTAGTTGCGATGTGGCGGCAGCAGCAGCGGCAGCAGCAGCGGCAGCAGCAGCGGCAGCAGCAGCGGCAGCAGCAGCGGCATAGCGGCGCCAGCAGCAGCAACTATCCGCGGCGCAGGCATGCACTGGCCGCAAGGCATGCTGGCATTCATGGGGTCGGGTTGCTATTGATAAACATAGTGGCAGAGCAGCTGTGCCAGCGCTTACAGTCACAGGCACAGTCATACAGTAGCTGCCAGGCATGGTGAGCGTTGCATACGTAACATAGCAGCAGCAGCAGCAGCAACCATCCCCGGCGCAGACATGTACTGGCTGCAAGGCATGCTGTTACTTGTGGGGTTGGGTTGTTTGAATATCATTGTGGCAGGGCGGCAGCAGCAGCACATCTCGCCTGTGTTGCCTGTCTCTCTCAATCGCGGTACATCCTTTTTTGTGTTTGTCATTTTCTGTGCTTGCTTTGCAGGAGCCAGTAGACCCGGAAGCAGCAGCAGCAGCGCAGCAAGCAGGCAGCAAGCGACCGCTCAGCAGCGAACACGTGTACAGCTTATTCACAGAATGGTTCGCACCCCTGTCGCTAGAAATGGTGAGTGCTTGCCTTTGTGTTGTTGGGTTCTGTCTCTTAGCTAGTTGATGTCGGTGGGTCTGTGCCTAGTCTGCAGCATAGTTGTCAGAACAGCCTGCTCTTGGTCATAAAAGATGGCATCTGGCCGGAACCGTTGCACTGTTGCCCCAGCGGTGTCTCACACTTCTGTGACCTTGCATCTCACACTTTTCTAATGCAGGGGCATGATGATGTGGCAGACATCATAAAAGATGACATCTGGCTGCGACCGTTGCGCTGTGCTCCCAGCCCTCCCTCACACTTATTACCTAGTCCCTCACACTTCATTTCCTGCAGGGGCATGATGACGCGGCAGACGTCATAAAAGATGACATCTGGCCGGACCCGTTACGCTGTTGCCCTAGCAGTCTCTCACACTTCTCAACCTGTCCGTCACACTTTATTTCCTGCAGGGACATGATGACGTGGCGGACTGCATAAAAGATGACATCTGGCCGGACCCGTTACGCTGGTTCCGGGAATACGAGGAGTCAGAGGAGCGCGTGCTGTTTGAAGACGAGGGTGAAGATGACGGTGAAGTAGAAGAGGAGGGTGAAGAGGAGTATGAAGTTGACGGTGAAGAAGGCGTTGAGTATGGACAGGGCGCTGGTGAGTTCACAGTGTGATGTGGAAATTGCAGCAGCACCCTAGCAGAAAATCATGCAGAAACACCCCTGCATGCAAGGCTGCGCACACATGCAAGGCTGCTCATGCAAGCAAGGCTGGCATGAGGCTTTCTCTACAAATGGCATCTTTGCAAATGCCAACCTGCTGCTGCTGTTACTGCTGCTGCAGCTTGCAGGCGAGGCGGTTTACATAGACGAGGGTTCATCCACAGTATTCTACTAAAACGGCATGAACCTGTCACTGCTGCTGCTGCTGCTGCTGCTGCTTGCAGGAGAGGCGATTTACGTACACAAGGGTTTCATCTTTACTGTTCAGAATCCTCAGAACATAAATTTGCTGCTGCCGCTACTGCTGCTGCTTGCAGGAGAGGCGGTTTACGTAGACGAGGGTTTCATCCTCAGTGTAAAAAACGGCACGAACCTGTCACTGCTGCTGCTGCTGCTTGCAGAAGAGGCGGTTTACGTAGACGAGCGATCCATGTACGGTATCTCTGTAAACAACAATTACTTGGACAATTCTGACCTGTCACTGCTGCTGCTGCTGCTTGCAGGAGAGGCGGTTTACGTAGACAAGGGGTTCATCCCAGGTGACGAGGCAGCAGACGAAGCAGAAGCAGACGATGATGGCCTAGAAGAAGATGAGGAAGATGACGGGGCAGGGGAATAACAATGTAACTGTTATATAGACATGTTACATTGTTATTTTTCTGCTGGCTTCCCTGCATGCAGTTGCAGATGAGTTGTGTTTTGCTGCTGCTGCTGTTATTAACACGTTGACTGTTGACCTTTCATTGACCACTGGTCGTGGCACGACACACAGACTTGGCGACTGATCATGAGGTGTCATTGACTTGTTATTGTTGTTTGAATGACCGCTGTGACAGACAGCATGGTTGGCCGTGTTGGTGTTGGTGTGGTGAGTCCTTTATGTCGTCTTTTATTGAGGTCGTGGGTCAGAATGGCTTAGCAGCTTGGCTGAGTCTGTTTGCTGCACCTGCTGGCATATCTTCGTGCCACCAAGTGATGTCGTTTTCCAGTTGCAACTGTGCATCAGTCAATGCTCAGTGTAGCTGCTTGGCTTCTCTCTCTTTTTCTCCCCTGTTGGTTGTGCTTTTCCTCACGGTTGACCGTGGTTGACCAGCTGACTGTTATGTTATGTTTGACCGGTTGGGTTGACCTCAGTGCATGGTCAGACGGGCGCAAGTAGTGTGGCGGCAGATAGTTAAAGACGGTGCCGTCCGCAACGCACCCGCAAGGCATCGCTTGTGTTGATGCTTGTGTGTATAGGGGTATGTCGTGGCATATCAAGTGCTTGACTACTTACCAACTTCTCAGTTAGTTCTGTTGATGGCGTGTTCCACTGGAGATGCAGCAGCGGCTGCAGCTGAGAGTTTCAGACTGCTGCGACAGCAGTTGTGTTTTGTGCGCGCTGCGTAATGCTGGTGGCGAGTTCAGCTGCAGCTACCACCGCCTGAAGCAGTGTGAAGTGGGCGGTAGTTACCAAAGGATGGATAGATAGGCGTCCTGCAGGGAATGCAGGCGCGTCATTGTGGCAAGGCATGGGTATGGCTGTGCAATGGTCATGTTGTGACCGTCATATCTCACAGCGTTACGCTGTGAGGTGTGCATCGTGTTGCTGCAACAATTGGCAGCTGCTGTTGCAGTTGCAATGGCTTATGTCATTCATCATCATCATGTTACCCATTAAGCCATAGCATCAACGCCATCGGCCCCGCGCCCCTCAGGAGCGGAAGAAAGAGGGAGCACTGCTCCATTGTGTTTGCAATTATTAC
>CADDIJ020000274.1:0-30057 GCA_902809745.2 Tetradesmus lagerheimii
TGGATGGTGGCAGTATTTCTATGGGTATCTTTTTCTGTATCTTTAGGGAGGGCAGTCCCTCTTCCTGCCTTCTTTTGTTCAGACCAACATCTGCTGTTAGCAGTTCACCACCCTTGCTTCCGGCGTATATGGCCTCGACAATTGCCGTTCCAGCATTGTTGTGCCGCTTTGTGACGCTTCCCGACAGCTTGCTACACGCACTGACTGCATGTTGTCCACCGTCCTCCTGTCCACACAGGGGGCATGTGCTGTGTTCGGCCTTTTTATACCTCTTTAGTAGTTTGTAAGTGGGCAGCAGCCCGTATCTGTACTGAATGGCAAGTTTGCGTTGGTACCCTTTGGTGACGGTGTTGGTCATGAATGCATGGCTGTACATGTGGCTTATGTCTTCTGCTAGTGATTGCCAGCTGCTAAAGTATACAGATTCCTGATTGGACCTGCCTAGCTTGCGCAGGTTGTGAATGCGGTGTTTCAATGATTCTGCCATGTTTGGCTCTGGAATAGAAGTGGATGCACTTTGGTGGTTTTGTTTGTCTTCTTTAGGTGGCGGTCGTGTTGGGGTTGCACCACCTGCTGCCTCCTTTTGGATCTCAGATGTTGTGTACAGCCAGTACATGTCTCCCCTGTTGTTGCTGGCGTCGGGTAGTGCCTTGTATTCTGCTTCTATACTTTTCGCCTCGCCTTTAGACACTGCAACTGCTGTTTGGTCCGCCACTTCGTTACCCACGATACCTATGTGGCTTTTGACCTTCCATAGGTGAACAATGCATGTTGAGTCTTTGATTTGCTGTACAATTTGTTGAATCAGCAGGAGGTGTCTGTGTTCAGTCATGTCCTGCGGTCTGGCAACGGCTTTTTGTATTTGGTACATGGATGCGAGACTATCTGTAGCAATGTGTACTTCTATGGCGGTGCTGCTGGTACTTACAGCTTCCTCCACTGCCACTTTAATTGCTGCCAGTTCCGCTCTGTTGATTGTGTTGACACACGCCGGATTTTGGGGGTCGTTGTCGTACTTGCAGTCCACTGCTATAGTTCGAGCTGACCGCCCTGTCTCTGGGCTTGCAGGGATGTACACTGCTGCTCCTATGCCTGGCTCAATCCGGCTGTCCTCTGGGAGGACGCTTCCATCCGTGTAGATAAAATCTCTCCAGTCGTATTTCAAAGCTGGAACTTCGGGGTATGCCCGCTTGAGGACTATCCTGGCTGTCCTGACTGCTCTGGGTAATGCTCCCACTGCTGCAGGGTTTTGCGTCACGAGGGAGGGCAAGTCCTCCGATCTAGCTATCCGATTTGTATCTAGGGGCCTCTTGGAGAACTTAGTTGACGCTTTCATAACGAATTTATTGTCGCTGGGTGGCTGTGTTGGATCGTTCTTCATGGCTGGTGGTGCGTTCCACCAGTCCGCTCTGTGCTCATGTAGCTGCATTGGGAGAGTATTATAGTTGTCATGTGAGTTTGTCAGTAGCGCGTTCATTGCGTCCCGGAATTGCACTCTCCAGATCCCTTCCGCTGAAGTTTTCCAGTACGGCAGATGCTCGTTGTATCCTGCTGCATTACCTATCGCTATGATATGAGTGTTCCACTTTAGCTTATCCGAGGTGGAGTCTGGCGCGTTGGGCGGCTTTACAAGCTTGAAGCGACTACTGGGAACAGTCATCAGTGTTTTGCAGTGTCCCGGGTACGTTTCCAGCCAGCGCATGTATGCCGTGGATCTACCGTCACTGGAGTAGCTCGGGAGCAGGAGTACCGTCAAGGTGGGTTCTTGGGTTTGCATGGCGGAGTTGATGGCCCACACCACTGCCTGCTCAGCCTGCTGCTGTGAAAATTCAGGCATTGCAACTGACGGTCCGCTCCATTTGGTCTTATATGCATCCCAGTTTGCCCCAAACACTTGATCCTGCCTGTGCAGTGACCAGTACTGTGCCGTGCGTGGGCTTACGTTTAGTGGGGATGCAAAACGTTCTTTGGTAGAGCCTATGCATTTCTGCAGCAGCAGATGGAGGGCCTGAGGGGCAGCACGTTGATGGGCGTGCTGCACTGTGTAGTCTACCTTGCCCTCAACTTTTGTTCCTTCGGAGTAGCGCATTAGCAGTTTGTGTACCTCCTCTGCAAATGTCCCCGCTTTCAGTTTTTTCATAACCTCACTATGGTGCTCCTGCATGTACAGGAACCGTTGGTACAGTGCTGCCGCTGTGTCCTCTGGCAGCGTGTACTTGCAGTGGCCATCTGGTTGGTACAGGCATGCCATCGAGACCGTGTGGGGCTCCATGCCCTTTCTGTGCATGAGCACTGGCCTGATCACCATCTCAAATTTGCCAGACTTGGTAGGTGCAATATCTGTGTGCGGGTTGATCGGGCTAGGATGTATTACTAGCTGTCTCCTGCACTGCTGACCTACAGTGATGTCATACAGTCTATCCTGTGGTAGAGCTGCTGGGGTGTGCGCTGGGCGGCTGGGCGGCTGCTGTTCCGTAGGTGGAGCTGTGTGTCTGTGCTCCTGCTGGCCCCTGGACTGAAGGATGTCTTGCAGTTGTTGCTTTGCAACCGGTTGGCCGTATTTTTCAACCGTTGCAATGGGTTCCTCTGTTGGCTCCCATTGCACCTTGACTAGTTTCAGGTCGTCCGGCAGATAGGTGTTTGTGTATTGATTTGCTGTGCATTCTTGGCAGATATAGGTTTCCAGTGGTGTGCTAGAGGTGCATGGTGCAGTGGGCCTGGGTGCTCTGCCCCTACTGGATGTTCTAGGCAGGCAGTGGCTATGATACATCCTCGCACAGACTGAGTATTGCATTACCTCATCTTCCCCTGCCTCCGCCCTTTGTGTGCAGTGCTCACACGGTTTGTGTATGTGACTATCCTCGTCCTCGGTAGCATTGTGGGCTACGGGCAGGCCTTCCACCCTGTACCCCAGCTCCTGTGCTACCTTGATGAGCCAGGCTGGCTGGGCCCCACTTGCCCACTTGACAATGGCCTGTAGGTGGGTTGCTCCTGCCTTGCGTCTCTTCTTGTCTTTTCCCACGTGCTTGGTGGCACTAGCCAGAGCCACTGTTTCCTCTATCTCGTTGTCCATGTGGGAGTAGAATGTGTATAGCTTCCTCATTTTAGAGGAATAGGAATAGGAACTACGCAACAGTGCTTTGGTGGGCTCTGTGCGTAAGTTTATGGGCCAAGGCAGCCGAAGCGACTATCAGCGATCCAGGGCCGTTACTCTCTAAGAGCAACCCCCGGCACGCCCGGTTTTCCGCTAGGATAGTCGGGTCATCTGGGCCCTACCAACCATTTCTCTATGGAATGGTGGCTTATGGCCCGACCCTTTGCCTTACCTTCAGGGGCGCCCGTGGGAGTCAAGCGTGCGTGCACCTCGGTGGATCACGTTAACTACCTTCTACCCCATACGCGCCTTCCTACCGAGCATAGCCCGTACCAGTTTTTAGCGCTTTGCCCCCCATTTCATCGGTTAGCACAGTAGGAATGAGCCTACCGCCACTGGTTCCTAACCGCGAGGGGGCGACACCGGCGGGATTTGAACCCGCACCTCCCAGTCCGAAGACCGGTGCTCTAACCAGTTAAGCTACGGCGCCTCATTTTAGACATGTATGCGCTCATGGTTAGCCTTCCTTCTTGCCTGGCCTGCACTGCCTCCTTGTACTGTGTGTACCCTGTAGCCCTCTTCAGCACCACTTTGTACTGGTCATTTTCATGAGTTCTGATATTTGCCCCTTTCTTTGGTTTGTTGTTGGCCCACAGGAGCTCCACGTGGTTCATCATGATGTCCCTGACACCCTGGGCCTTGGGCTCATTGTGGGCCCTCAAGTTGGACAATATGTGGAGGATGTTCTGTGGTTTTGCGGTCGGGTTGTCCGGCCAGAGGCATGCCAGGGTTTTGAGCACATCAGGATGCATTTTGCGCCTGTGTGGCACGAGGTCGGCAGTAGTGGCTTTACACAGTGCATTATGTGGCTGGCCTGTATTGAGGAAGTATGTCAGCCGGTTCCATGCTCTTCTGTGCTTGGGTTTTACATTCCTCTTCCCTATGAGGTGCTGTAGGCAGCCTGCCGGCAGCACGTGCGTGCGATCCGCTGTTAACATTTCCTCAATATTGTGGACCCCTGCTGCGTGCAGCGTGTGTAAGTCTTGCACCAGTCTGGTATCCCACTTGTCTGGGTCTGGCGTGGCTCCTGCTAGCGTTTTTGCCAGTGCGTTCATGTCTGGCAGGATGTCCTCGTATTCCCCTTGACGCATCAGCGTGGTGTTGCATCTTTTTAATGCCATTAGTTGGCGCATTCTCATGCTATAGTTGAGCGTGTATGGTACATGTTCCGCTGTAAGGGCATCTATGCCATCTTTTTGTAGTTTTAGCAGAGCCCTGGTGATAATTCCCCTTGGTCCCTGATCGTTTAGAGCTCGAGTGAGGTTTTGGTGGCAGATCAGGTGGTACTCCACTTCTAGGGAGTGGCACCCCAGGCCTCCCAGTCCTTTGTCCTGGTGTGCTGCTGCAGTGGACATGCTGGTGGGCAGTTTGAATGCTTGCTTGGTGGCTCTTGTCAACTGGGTGTCCAGGGTTTTCAGTTCTGCTAATGTGTAGGGAGCCACAGCAAATGTATACGTGATGGCTGGCCGCAGGCAGGTTTCAATGATGCGTTGTTTTTGAGCTGCACTGGCGTATGACCAGCGCAGCCGCTGTACTTGCTGCTTTATTTTTTGCACGGTGTGTTTGAGCTGGTGTTTGTAGTTGAGATCCATGGTCAGCTCCACCCCCAGGTGCCTGAATGGTTTTCTGGGGGAGTGATATGTGATGGGTTTGTTCTGTACTTTTATTGTGTTGGTGAGCTGCATTTCTAGCAGAGGTTCATCGTACGGTTTGTGTGGTTGTGTGCCATGCAGGGCGCCTGTCACCGTGGCCTTAGTGTTGTTGACTATGAGCTCTCCCCACTGAGTGTAGTGGCTGAGTTTTAGGGCCTGATGTTTTAGGTTTGTCAGGCCGTCTGGGCCTCCAGTTAGTATGTTTACGTCGTCTGCAAATGTTATGTCACTTATTTGATACTTTGCTTGCACGGCTGGTCCCTCAGGCTTCAGAGCGCCCACCATATAGCCTTTGTTGTCAGCCTTCAGCCAGCATAGCAGAGGTTCGAGGTACATTATAAATAGGAAGTGTGATAGGCTGTCCCCCTGGATGGTGCCCCTGTTGAAGTGTAGGGGGGGTGTTTGGCCGTGTGGCGTGTGAATTCTGGTAGTGGCTCCTGAATACAGATCCTTTACTACCTCAATGGCGTCCGTGGGGAAGCCCAGGTCATACAGTATCATGAGCAGTTTGTCATGACAGATTGTGTCAAATGCTTCCGTCATATCCGCCTGCAGCAGGTATATATCTTGTCTTGTGAGGTGGGCATCCTCCAGAGCCATAACCATCATTTCCATTTGATGTGTTGTCGTCCGTCTGTTTCTGAAGCCAGCATGCGAGCTGCTGAGCATGTTACTCCTTTCCGCTCTGTCTGCCATTGCGAATGTCACCATTCTGGTCCACAATTTGTACACTGTGTTTTCCAGGCCGATCCTCCGGTAATATGGTAGTTCAAGGGCCGTGCCTTTATGCTTAAATAACAGCATGGTTGCACTCTCCTTCCATCCATCTGGGGTGAGGCCTGTGGCCCACATTATGCGTATGATGTTGTGTATGGCTTGTTTTCCAGTGTCTGGTAGTGCTTGCAAGATTTCGTTAGGCACTTTGTCAGGTCCTGGTGCTTTGCCTCTGGCCAGGGTTTTGAGGCAGGTGTGAAAGGCTAGTTCATCATCAATGGCGTCATGCAGCCATTCCCTGTGTGCTGATGCTGCATCAGCCAGCAGGCTGGCGTGCGCCTTGAATTTTGATACAGTCTGCCAGGGGTAGTTCCTTGGTGCTTCCTCTGGCAGATATTTACCGTTTTTCATTTTCCCACCTGGCGCCTTGAGCTTTTCCTTATAGTACGTTTCTATGATTTCTAGAATGTGGTTGGCGTCGGTTGTGGTGCCATTGGCTGTTCTCAGCACTCGGAGGGCAGATTTGGGTGTTGCCTGGTGTTTGCCTGTGGCTATTTTATTTCCGAGTGACTGTTTAGCTTCCAGCTGCTGTCTCACCCTATGCACCTCGTCCTGTTCTGAGAGTTTGGTGTGTTCCTTGTTTATTGCCGCCAGCTTTTTATTGAGGGTCTCTTGCACAGCCATGAGGGCCCCTTTTTCTGTCAGTTCTGGGTGCTGTTCTAGCTGCTTAGCTACTTGCTCGTCTACCCTACTACGTGCTGCTGTTTGTGGCTTTGTCCGGGGTGCACTGTTGCATGGAGATTGTGCTGGCACTTCCTGTGGTTGCTTGCCCTGTCGGCTGGACAGTAACCGCAGTTTACCTGCAACTGCTTTCCTTTCAAGGAGGATGCCCCACCGTTTGCGGGCCACATTTCTTGGGTAGTAGTGTTTGGGGCCAGCTGGCCAGGCTGGCACTGTAGCACATGTGGCGAGGGCAAGCGACAGCGACTGCACTAGCTGGTCTGTAAGTTTAGCTCCAAGCTCGTTCACCACCTCCCGTGCTGGCCTCCCACCCAGCTGCTTGAGGGGTTGCAGCTTATCTCCTGATATGGTTTCGAGGTGGTCCCAGTGGGGCCTGACATCTTGTTCCACAAATTGCGCTGTCAAGGTTGCTAGGTCTGCATACCCATCCTGTTGCTTCTCAGCTATGGCTAATCTCAGTGCTATGAAGTCATTTTTGTTGATTGGTGTCTTTAGTTTGACTTGACTGGGGTCCCCTTGCTGCAGCTGTTCTAGGGGTGGGTGCATGTGTATGCTGTCATAGGGCATGGTGACGGCTAGTATATCGTGATCAGCTCCTGTGCCTGTCATGTCGGTGATGGTTATGGTTGGGTGAATGGATTGCTTCATTCAGCACTATGCTCAAAAGGCGTACCCGTTGACGGAGCTCACCAAGGAGAGCATCAAGTGGCACTGGCGGGATGATGTAGAAGGTCGGGCCTTCGACGAGCTCAAGAAGGCATTGGTGTCCGCACCTGTGCTGGTGACGCCTGATCCGAGCTTGCCTTATGAGGTCTACACCGACGCCTCCAAGTTTGCGCTTGGAGCGGTACTACTTCAAAATCAGGGCAAGGGCTTGCAACCCGTGGCTTATCTGTCACGGAAGCTCTCGCCAACAGAGCGCAACTACCCCACTGGAGATCGGGAGATGCTTGCAATCTACTACGCTCTACAGCAGTGGCGTTGCTATCTGGAAGGAGTTCCCTTCAAGGTCAACTCTGATCACCTGAATCATACTTGGTTCAACAAGAAGCAGGATCTTTCTCGACGACAGGCCAAGTGGAGTCAGTGGATCGAGTCGTACTACAGTGGTACGGAGATTGCTTACAAGGAGGGAGCTAAGAATTTGTCAGATCCTCTGTCACGGCGCCCGGATCTCGCCTCAATTGAGCTTGCTACGGCATCTGTGCCTAGCAACTTGAAAGAGGAGATTCAGGCTGGATATGAGAAGGATCACTACTATGATGACGTGATGCCAGGTCTGTGGATGCATGATGGGTTGTGGTACATCCAGGATCGCGTGGCTATCCCAGCAATTCCCGAGCTCAGGAAGCGCATTATTGCCGAGTGTCATGACTGTCCAAGTGCAGGACATCTTGGCCACACCAAGACCCTGCAACGTGTGGCCAGGAGATTTTGGTGGCCGCACATGAGCCGTTCTGTCTATTCTTATGTTGTGGCATGTCCTTCATGTCAGCGCAATAAGCCTGTGATGCAGCGACCTCTTGGTCTTCTGCAGCCTTTACCTGTGCCTACGGCAAAATGGGAGCAGATTACCATGGATTTGATCACAGATCTGCCTGTTACCAAGGAGGGGCATGATGCGGTGGTGACCTTTGTGGATCGCCTGACAAAGATGGTCCACTTTGCACCCACAACTAAGACTGCAGGAGCGGAGGCGATCGCCAACGTATTTGTGTGTACATGGTATAAGCACCATGGTTTGCCTCGTGTCATTATCTCTGACAGGGATCGGCGGCTTCTGAGCCACTTTTGGCAGGCATTGTTCAAAGCTCTTGGCACTGAGCTGCGGTTTTCTACAGCTTTTCACCCGCAGACTGATGGCCAGAGTGAGCGTGCGAACCGCACCTTGGAAGAGGTGTTACGCCACTTTGTTTCACCTCGCCAGGATGATTGGGACGATTACCTAGATTTGGCGGAGTTTGCTATCAATGATTCAGTCAGTCCTTCTACGGGGTACACGCCTTTCTATTTGGCGTATGGTCAGAATGTGTCCTCACCTATTGATTTGGCAGATGTGATCGTGCCAGCAGCGCAGATGCGTGCTCAGGAAATGACGGACGCAATTGAGCATGCCAAGGCCAAGCTTCGGGAGTCCCATGAGCGCCAAGCGCGCGCAGCCAACAAGGAGCGACAACACTACCTGTTCCAAGTCGGAGACAAGGTGAAGCTGTCCACAATCAACCTCAATTTACCATCCACGATGAGCAAGAAGCTCGCAGCTCGCTTCATTGGCCCCTTCACGGTGGAGAAGGTCATCAATCCGGTGGCCTACAAGCTGAAGATTCCTGCTTCTCTCAAGATTCACCCTGTATTCCACATCAGCTTACTCCGGCCAAGGAAGGAAGATGCGCAGTTCCCTGACCACAAAGGACACTCTGCACCCGTGCTCGTCTACCCTGATGACGACCAGTGGCTGGTAGACAAGCTCCTTGACAAGCGGCGTGAGCGAGACGGCCGGCGCTGGATTATCAAGTACTTGATCCGGTGGCTCAATTGTGGCCCAGAGGATGATTCGTGGGAACCAGCAAGCAACATTGAGCAGAGCTTGATAGTTGAGTATGAAGCCTCTCATCATGCAACCCCAGAGCAGGAGGTGGCTACCCGCACCACACGCAGGCAGGTGCGTCGACGTGGCTGATGGGTAAGCAACGAGGACGTTGCTCCTTGGGGAGGGGGCATGATGTAAGGTTGAAGGAACCGGAAGTTTCTAGAAGGTTCTAGAAGGTTCTGGATGTTTCCAGAAGGTTCCAGATGTTCCCGAAGTTCTAGAAGTCTCCGGAAGGATGTAGATGTTTCCGGAAGTAGTATGTTCTAGGATTGTCTAGAAGCTTCCTTGGTCCAGAATGTTCCAATTGTAGGCAGTTGAGGAGGCGTTGTAGGTTTTCGCCAAGGCTATAAATAGAGGGGGCCTCTCCTGACTCAACAAGAAGTATTCACTCAAGAAGTCTTTCCATCAGACCTCTCAAGTCCTCCTAGCCTCGTCTATTGTGTGAAGCCTTCCCTTGGTAACTAACTGAGCCTTCTATACAACTACGGCCTACGTCGAATCGCTATAGAAGACCTTAGTTGCCAAAGGACCCCCCGACAAGGCGTGACACCAGCTACTAACCAACAGCCTTACAGGCGCGCATACAATCGGGGATTTATGTTGAGAATTCCCTCAAATCTACAAGTCGAGTTGAGTGGAGTCCGCGTAGTGCACTAGAGGGCAGGTCACATCACGTGCTTTCTCCATCGACGAGATACAGTCCTCGCCGTTACGAGGGGCGCGGGGCCGATGGCGTTGATGCTATGGCTTAATGGGTAACATGATGATGATGAGTCCTAGCCGTTACGGGCGTACAGACCAAACTCAACAGAAGTACAACAATGTACTTAGATTAGACAGGTAGCATGCAGCTATGTCTGAAAAGACAGTAATGTGACGAGAAGTTCACCAAGAACATGCCAGAGGCCAAGTGACAATCAGCAAGCAGTAGCACATCACTAAGGAAGAGGCTCTGTGAGTTGTGATGTTACAAGCTGAAACATCATCATCATCATCATGTTACCCATTAAGCCATAGCATAACGCCATCGGCCCCGCGCCCCTCAGGAGCGGAAGAAAGAGGGAGCACTGCTCCATTGTGTTTGCAATTATTACGCACATCCTAAGCTTGGACAAGATACTCAGCAATGCTCCTAGATATCACTCGGCACATGCCCCTACTACCCCAAATATCATCAGAAACAAAACGCAACAACTTAGTGGATGCATCAGTCAACGACAACACATTGCGCAATTTTTCAGCGCCGCCAGCAACATCACGCAAAACAGACCGAATTTCATCAAGCATAGTATCCCTCTGAGCAGAAGTAGCGGGACAATCAAACATCAGATGTGACAAAGACTCAACACCCTGACCACAAGCAGGACATGCTGTATTAGAATCAGCTCTGCTGCCGCCATAACGACTGGTACGCTCATGCACGCAAAGACAGCCCATTCGAACACGCATCAGCAACTCAATACCACGCGTTGGCGCACCAGAACACAAAAAGGGCCTAGCCCTTTTAAAACGCATGGCATCAGCATGTGTAGGGTGCACATGCGTGATGTAACGGCTCAAAGTAGAGTGCTGCAGTGATTCACAAACAATTGTGTCTGCATGCAGCTTCCTGACCTGACGGTTGATGTGATTCTTGCACGCATTAGCTCGATCAGCCGCCGCCTCAACATCCACACCATACTTGCAAAGCAAACTCTGCACATACTTATGCCAAGGTGTCACCGCAACAGCACCACTAGGGCGCTTCCACTCAGCTGAGAAAACCTGACGTGGCAAACGCGAATTCTGCATACGCTGGACCCTAAAGTAATACTCCATCGCCCTCTGATGAAGCCACATGTGCAATGGCTTCACACCCCATTCAGCCAGAACAAGTGAAGTGCAAGGGCGCTCCTTGCCACAACGCATTGAGCACTTGATGATGTCAGTCTGCACTTTGTCAATCTGTTGCAGTTGCCTTGCAGTTGACGGAAACCAGACCTCACCGCCATATTCAACAATCGGGCGAACGCATGTAAGCAGAATGATACGCTTTACTTCCACGCTGATGAGCCGGCTCTTCCAAACTGGCATGAGCCCACCCTTCACACGATGCACTTTTGCCAACATCTTCTCAAAGTGCGTATTCCAGTTGCAGGCATTGTTGAACCACAGGCCAAGGTAGCAGTACTCTGATACAACAGGCACAGGCACACCATTCCAAATGATGCCAGAGTCAGCCAACTGGCTGGGCTGTCTAGCTGGTGAGACATGCATGACAGCAGACTTCAAGCTATTCAGCTTGAACCGCCACTTACAACTGTATTCATAAACTGTTGCAGCCACAGCCTGAACCTCAGCCAGAGATCCGCACACAGCAACAAAGTCATCAGCCTGCGTGGCTGCCACAACCTGACCAGCAGGTTCGTCACAAGGGCCCATAAGGGTGATGCCAGGGTGCTTTGCATGCACCTCATGCAGCAGATCATCAATGAAGTACAGGTACAGTGTGGGGAAAATAACATCGCCCTCATGCAAACCAAGGTCACATGTGAAGCTCTCAGTGACATGACCTTCGTGAGACACCACACGGCGTGCACCCTGATACAAGTTGTAGAGTACACGGAACATCTTTCCACGCACACCCTTGTCCCACAGCTTTTGAAAGAGCCCATCAAGCCATCAAGCTGAAACGTGAATGCAACATCTGAAAATAACTTCCTTATACAGTTTGGCAGCGGTTGAGCACCCGGTGATCACCTGGTGGATCGTTTGGTCTACCGTCGGTTAACCCACTGCGAAATTGTATAATGCGCACAAAAGCATTGATGCAGTTGCGGAGCAATTGTGTAAACAATTCACTTACGCATCTAATACAATTGCACAGACGGTCCGAGAGGCTTTCTGTGCGACTGTCCCTAAAGTGCACCAAACGATCCACAAGGTGATCACCGGGTGCTCAACCGCTGCCAAACTGTATAAGGAAGTTATTTTCAGATGTTACATTCACGTTTCAGCTTGTAATATCACAACTCACAGAGCCTCGTCATAATTGTGAGCAGGTCCTGCACACTACAACCGGCTGTGTTGCCCAGATCAAGCTCCTCATCGCTGACGAACTCAGGGTCCAGACAATAGGCAGCCCCATGCATTGGGCTGTACATGAAGTCCCACCTGCTCTTTCACACCTGCTGCACCTGCCTAACCACTGCTGCTGGAATGCTGAGCTCCCTCTCTGCTGTTGCAATGCGCTGCTGCACCCCATAAGCACGGGAGTGAATATTGCCAGTTGAGGGGCTGTCGCCATCGGCAATGCGCAGCAGCCGGATGATGGGCTCACACAGCTTCACCACCTGCTCCACCACCTCCCAATGGGCAGAGCCCAAGATAAGGCTCTTGATCTCATCAGCCTTGTCCTGGAAGGCACAAAGCAGTGGCAGCACCAGCAGTAACGGTTATAAAAACATGACAGTCAACGGCTAACTGCAGTTGTGCATCCCACACAGCATTGTCTTGACCTCTGCACCGCTGCAACCTTAATGCCATTTGCTGAGTCACTCATATGATATGCTGGGCCAACTCTGCAGTGGCTGCAAGAATCCAACACATGTACAAGCTGCCACCAGCCGCTGAGTCAACTCACTCTACCTGCACGTGTGCACTGCACCAACCCACCTTGTCAGCACGCTTCATGTCAGCAATGGCAGCCTTCCAGCCATCAGACACCACAAACTGCTCCAGCCTGGACCTGACCTTCAGGGTGCCCTCCAGCATGAGGAAGGCACTGGCAAAGCGTGTCTCACCAGGCTTCACCAGCGCAAGGACCTTGCTGCTGGCACTGCTTGAGGCTGGCTGCCCTGTAAGGTCAATGGCACCATCGGTTGCTGTGTGGTTGTGCCATGCTGCTAGGGTGGCCTGGTGGTTGTTGATGAAGGTGACAAAGCCCTTGGTGTCATCGTGCACCTCCTTGAAGTAGTCCAGCTTGAAAATGTCCTCAAGGGCCAGGTCGCACACGTGCGCTACGCATGGGGACCATATGATGTGAGGGTAGGCTTGCTCAATCAGGCTGCCTGCAGCCTTGCAGTTGGCGGCGTTGTTGGTAGTGACCTGGCCACAGCAGCAGCCCACACAGCAGGCAAATTGTCAACTCTGAGCTGCAAAGACTAGACAGTATCAGTGGTTGCTGGCAATTGCAATGTGCAGCCCAGTCCGTCAGCCAATCCACAGCAAATCTGCACCCGTGCAAACTGCTCCCCTAATGCCCAACCACAGCACCCACCTGCACAACCCTCTCAGGCCCCACAGCCTCAATGTACTCTGTCAGCACCCCAGCGATGTACTCAGCTGACTTGGTTTCACCACTGGTATCCACTGCACCCAGGAACATAGCACCCTTAGGGCAGGTGGCCAGCACGTTCAGGATGGGGCGGCTCTGAGCATCGCTCCAGCCGTCACAGCTGATGGTCATGCCTGTGCTGTTGGCCCGCTTGTCCCATTTCTTCAACTGCTGCTGTATGGGCTGCTTTGCTGCATCCAGGCACGTAGTGCGCAGGGTGTTGTAAGCCATGGGCTTGTAGGTGGGCGTAGGCAAGTCCTCACTGCAGTTGGCAGCAGCAATGAAAGCAAGGGAAATTATCATGGAATGTCAGGAAAGAAAGGGCTGCAGACCCCAGTTGCTGCTGCAGTACATTCCAAGAAGTGTGGTGCAATGCAATGCAATGCATAGCATGCCTGAGCAGGCAGTCACTGACTCACCGGCCCTTGACGAACTTGACCTTGCCACAGGACACCAGTCTGTGCTCAACATGGGTGGACACAGCGTCAATGAAGCTGCGCAGGTACTTGCTCTTCACCAGCCGCATGGGCAGGCCCTCCAAGAAGATCAGATCTGCCAGGGCATCATGCACGCTCTGGGCATCAGCACGCTTGAATGCCCTGCCAAACTACGGGCACACCAGCAGCAGCAGCAGCATTAGTGTATATGTGAGCGACTGCCACATCCCACGCAATGGGTGGTGAAACTAGCTGCCAAATTTTTGCAAGAACCCAAACTGCTGCCTGCTGTACAGTTGTCAATGCTCACCGGAGTGCTGTCAAACCCATCAGTTGCTGCTGCTGCTGCTGCACTGCTTGGCCCAGCGCCTGCCTCAGAGTGGCTGCTTCGCCTCTGTTCCTGCAGATCCTCCTCTGCCTTGCGCTTGAGTTTACCCTTGCCCTGATTCTGAGCCTTAGCAGCCTTCAAGGCAAGCTGCACCTCGACAGGACACTTGCTGCACTTCCTGACCCCACTGCCGTCCCCAGTAAGGTGCACATAACAACGTGTTTAGGTGCCACTGAACGTGTGGTTGCAGTGCTTGCACTTGTAATCAGTTGTGTTGGTTTTTTAGCGACAACCTCACAGTGGTCGACAGGATTGGTGGACTCCTTCCACGCTTCCTGGTTTGCAGGGGCAGCGCTGGAAGCCATTTCAACTCCTCACTGGCACAATTGTATGTAATTATCTTATTGTTATATAATCGAGCTAAATTGCAGCAAGAAACTGCTCTTGTACGTGGTCAGTATGTTACTTCCAGTGACACTTTGACCAGTACGTTGCAAGTTCCCTTGACAGCAGCGTACAAACAGCGTACAAGGCAACGTACAGCGTACTGTACGCGTACAGTACGTTGTACGCTGCCAAAATCAACGTACTGAGCATCCCTGGTTGGCGTGCATGTTGGGTGTGCATGAGGCTGGACACAGTGCAGCAGCATACCAGAACAGCAATGAAAACGACACTGCGGACCATTTGCAACAACAGAGTGCTCTTTGTTGCCGTACCGCTGCCTCTGCAAGCACTGATTTGAGCTGCATGGTGCCGGGGTTCGAACTCGTGCCCACGTGGGCACAAGGCAGTTCTCTTACAAGGCAGCTCCACCTATGGGCAAAGGTTCGAACCCTCCTGCTTGCAGCAGCTTGCAGAATGTTGCTGACAGCGACTGCTGCCAGTCAGATCATCACCGGCACTTTACTTTCAAAAGAGGTGTGCCTACAGGATCGCCAAAGATGCCATGATGGACACAGTGGGGCTGTGACTCTTCACGGTCCGTTTTGCTGGACAGCGTTTGTTGCATGCCTTGACCTTCACCATTCATAAGATAAAGCGTGTGTTTCGGTAGCTGATGTGCGCAAGGCTCGCTGATGTCATGTGTTCCAATATACAAATCGTTCAGGACAGCGCTCAACGCCGATCCATCAACGGATCATGCACAGGATGATGCATACGCCATGAAACTTATGATCTGAACCTTATCAGTCGTGATCAGGGCATGCACGCGTTTGTCCATGCAACAGCCGTTGCTGCTCGCAGCTCTATCGGCCCTCTTCACAGCGTGGAATCAACGATCGCGGAGGATCAATACTTTGTGAAGCATGGATCAACTTGGCTGCCAGATCGCTGCGGAGTTTGTGAGACGTGAGCAGCAGTGCCCAGTGCAGCAGCTGCTAGTTGCTGCTCTCAGCTCTGTCAGGCCCCCTTTACGGCCTGGAATCGGCGATGACGGACAAGTAAACTATGTAAAGCATGGATCAACTTGGCTGCGCCAGATCGCTGCGGAGACGTGAGCAGCAGTGCCAAGTGCAGCAACCCACAGCTGTAGAACACAGAGCCATTTTGTTACTGTTGTTGCAGCTGTTTGTACTCACTTCTAGTTGCTGACGCAGGCTTCATGCACGTACATCAGCGCGCAGGTAGATCAATAGCAGCAGCCCAGCAGCTGCTGGGCTGCTGTGCTTTGCCGCAGTGTAAAAGCAGCAGCACTCGAGCATTAAAGCAAGCAGAGATATTTGTTTTCTGCATGTGCTCTGCTACATGCTGCTCCTGCCTGACATGCTTGGTTGATGTTGGTGCTGATGCCTGCAGTGATGGTTGCTCTGGCATTCCCTGTGCAAGCGTGATGTGGGCGGGTTGGGTCGCCCAGTTCAGGCAGCCGCTGACACTGTGCACATGTTTGCAACGCCAGCAGGCAGCAGCAGCTGCAACAGCCCAGCAACTTGCTGCAAGTGAGTCTTCAGCACATTCCACCTGCCTGACTCCTGTTGCTGGTGCTGTTGCTGCTACCATGGGCCACGTCCGCAAACAGATGCACGTGTCCACTGCCTTGCAATGCTGCCACATCGTGTATCACCACCATGCATTGCAGCTGCTGCAGATTATATGGCTTATGTGCATTGAGCTCAACAATCCATAAATCTTCTGCCAGCTGTTTGGCTGCTAGTCTGCCAGTGCGTCACGAGGATATTGTGTCATGATGCTGCTGCAGGTAGACCAACATTCCCAATCCAACTGTCATGAACGCAGCCTGCTTCATGTGCACAGAGTCCTCAATCATGTCGCAGCTTCCAAAAAGACAGACAGCTGTGCCATCCTTGGTATGCCAATCACAAGTAAGGGGGTGAGCGCAGCAGGTCATAAGTGACCATACAGCAACAACAGTGCCCTGGGTGCCTGTGTTTCAATCAAGAATGTAATTCGCAGGCAGCGCACTCAAGTGGTTGTTTGGCATCACGTGCGCGATGGCCTGGTTCCAAAGCTTGTCTGTATCCATCACGTGCAGCGACATACTCGTAGCCACAACCAAACCTCAACATAGGTTGTTGCTGTGCTGCTGCAGGGCTGTCACCAAACGCAACTGCCCATGGCACTGGCATAGTTGACTGAGGTTGCATGGGTCTGTCAAAGCGCGGCAAGTTTGAAGATCTACATCTATAGTGGTTGCAGTACAGCAGCAGGAGCAGCATCAGCAGCAGAACCGCCAGTGATGTGGTTGTGACAGCATGCGTCTGTTGCTGGGCTGCTGCAACACAGAGCTGCGCTTACGCAAATGGTGTGGAGGTAGCTTGATTGCAGTAACTACGAGTCTGGCACCATGGCAGTGCAGACGTATGCCTGCGTGGAGACTGATCATAAGCACTTGCATGTTGTCCTGTGTGCTGCAATACACTGCACTGCATGCAGCAGCAGTAGTAGCGTGTCTGCTGCACCATTGATTGCACTGCAGCCGCAGTAGTGAGTAATTAGCGTGTATGGCAAGGTGTGGAAGTGTTGCAGAGTGTGTTCGTCAAATGTTGCTACACAAGCACAGCAGCAACAGAGGATCAGTGCGCTCACACGGCTCGCATGGGCTGGGTCACCAATCAATGTGGTACTGGTGTATAACTATTGGAAACATACTTCATCTGCTCTCTGTCACAGCGACCGCTATCGCTGCCACTATTTCGGCACTATGATCGATAGTGTCGCGATTCAGCGTCGCTATTTCGATAGCGTTTTCCGTTAGCGCCACTAACCAGGCGCTACGAGGGCACTAACGCCGCTATCAAGGCGCTATGCAGCGCTAACTTAGTGCCATATAGCGTCACATAGTGCGGCTTAGTGCCACCCTTAGTGCCAGTTAGTGTCAGGCTGTAGCCCTAGTGTTTCTTCCCAGCAGCCTGCTGCCGCTCTCAATGCGCCCTTTGCACGGCCCTCTGCAACCGTAGGCAGCATGCATGCGCTATACGGTCCATACAGCTACACTTAGCGCAATGGTAACGTGCCCTCTGTCTACTATGACTGTCTTTCTCGCCACAGTGTTGCCGCAACCCTCCTGCAACTGCACAGCTAGTGGGGGGACAGCTTGTTTGCTTCAAACAGGCTGGCTACGACCTTGCGAGTGCTACGATCTCTACAAGTGCATAATGGTGCTGATCAATTTGATCAGACCGCATTACTGCCTCTTTACTTTATCATCTCTGTCAGTTGTAACGCTGCTGACAATCAGCGCTGCTGCTGCTGCTGCTGCCGCAGGATCCGTCAGAGGCCGTATCACAGGTGTGCTGCCACAACCTCACTACTACGCCTGTTTGTGTCGCCAACGTCAGTATCCTAGATGCCACACCAAGCTCCATGGGCGAATGGTGACGGGAAGTTGTAGCGACAAGCTTGAACCCTGCGGCATAGGAGCTTGCTGTGGCAATATACCGCTTAACGAGTGCATGGACAGCGAGCGTGATAATCTGCGCGGTGACTGCTCCAATTTGGAGGCTTGGGGCTACCCTGCGGCCCCGTTTTTCAAGGGTGAGACGTGCCAGGACAGCTGCAGAGTACTCAGCTTGGGAGCCTGCTGCACACGAGCCAACTTGAGCACCCCAGCCACGTGTGTCACCGGCAAGACATTCAAGGAGTGTGCCTATAACCCGGCAACGCACAGCACCAGTAGGGTGTTCCTCGGATTCTCATGGAACAAGACGTGTGCTGAGGCAAACTGTGAGCGCTAAGGCGCGTGCTGCTTGCATGGGAGGGACCACTACGGAGTCCTCTATTCCGGCTGTTTGGCACGTGTCGAATTGGATGCAGTGTCCAAGAAATGTGGCGTTGGTCAATATGACTGGGTGACGGGTGAGTTCCTGAAAGGCTACTCTTGCCCCAGGCTCACTAGCTGCAATGCACACATTGGTGCATGCTGTTTCATCAGAGGAGGCAGCCGCACGTGCGCTGACAACATGACTCGCGGGGCTTGCAGCAACAAGCAAGGTTATGTTGTCTTCACCGCTTTGACATCGTGCGAGAGCATCAGCAACTGCTCAACAACAGCGGTTGGCGCCTGCATATCGCCTCCTGAGCCAGATTCAGGCTCCCCGAATGCCTGGCGCTGCATACCTGGCGACAGCGAGGCAATTTGTCACCATCGCCAGCACATAAGTTCGTATCAGTACGCGGACTTCTGGTATGCGCAGCACGCCCCAGGCTACTCATGCATCGGCTACGACAATTCAACTGGTGGCAACTCCATCTTGAAGCAACTGGGTGCCTGCTGGGTTCTCGACCCAGCCACATCACGCAAGCGGTGCTACAACAACAATGCACGCGGTGTCTGCATGGCCAGGCCAGGTTTCCTGGGCTTCAACGCCACCACAAACTGCAGCGAGACCCGCACTGTGAGTTTGTGCCACTTAGTTAGTTAGTTAGCTAGTTACACAGCCTATAGTGTTGGTATCCTTGTCATACAAATTAGTGCTCATGAAGAGAGAAAAAAATTATATTTGTAATTGGGCATGCACTGGATTTCTGCTGCTATGGGGCCAAAACATAGGAGCCAAGTGAGTAGAGCTGGGGTATGGCTTTCTAAACGGGTGTTGAAAAACACCGACAATCCCAGACACTATTGGTCTCACCGAACTGACTATGGTTGGAGCCATAACACGGCCAGTTATGGGGGTGGAAACCAACCTAAAACCACTTGCAAGCCATGGCTTATTACGACAGCAGTGCACACCATCCTTGCGAAGCTGTGTTCAACACTGTTGCCGGGTGAGCTGGCTTGCTGCATGTGTACTGAGGGCCTGACTTTTGGTTGTGTGACAGCCTTCAGCTTCACTAGTGGCCATGCCGCTGTCGCACTGCTGTTTCTCCATTGCTGCAATTGCGGGTAGCTACTGCTGACGGCTGCAGCCTCGCTTGATCTGCTTGAAGGCATCACAATGTAGTGTATGCTCTAGTTCACGCTGTTGCTGCTGCATACCATGCATTTTATGCCATAATAATAATAATAATCAATCCTTGTAAGCCATACCTTTCGGCATCGGCAACCGCGCCTCACCCACTGGGGAGGCGGAAAGCAGACTGATTATTCTCTCTATTTTTGGTGTAAGGTAGACCACCCAGACCCTTACACCCCTTACTAGGCAGCATGTGGGAATCACCCCATACAGTGGACTGCATACCTAGCAGGGCCGGTGTGTATATAGCCAGCAATCGACGGAGTCCTGCGGAGAGTCGCGAGGACATTAGCAGCATCCTTCCTTCGGCTTTCGCCGACTGTATCCCTGAGTCCAGGGACATACTGCTTAGGCTCAGAATCGAACCTGCAACCTTTCGGCCACTGTTCGTCCGTCATCACCACTGCGCCACGTGTTTAACGTCCCGCCGGACCCTGCCATAATCTGTGACAGACCATGCCTGCATCTGCACTATTACTCCCCTGATGCTCAGGTTGCGCACAGATCATGCTGCAGGTGCACGTTTCATATCATCAGAATTACACTGCTGCTGCCGCTGCTGCTGCCTATTGCCGTGCATGGGATGCCCTGACCACTGCGTCTGCTCTTTCATTCATCATCACACACCAACACAGGTTGTGTTCGGAGCGTGCTGCCATCCTGCTGTGAGGTGAGAAGCCAATGTCACAGGTCCCATATGTATTGCCGAGACAGCCTGCGGTGCACTGCAAGCAATGACTGCTTGGATTAACAGCAGTGCCTGCACCGGCAGCACCCCGCAGGTCTGCGCAAAGGACATCCAGGGGGCTTGCTGTTACGCCGGGCGGAAGGACAACTGCGGCCATCCGGATGATTGCCGCATCACCAACTGCACCGCTGGCGTGACCTGGAGGACGTGCCTCAAAGCTAAACGAAAAATCAAATCTGGTGACAGCGGTTTCATTAGATCTGTCAAGTTTATAACATATGGTGTATATATGGTGTATAACATACGGTGTATAACATATGGTGTATGGGACAACATATGGTGTTATGGTGGGTTTTAGGTTGGTTTCCACCCCCATAACTGGCCGTGTTATGGCTCCAACCAGAGTCAGTTCGGTGAGACCAATAGTGTCTGGGATTGTCGGTGTTTTTCAACACCCGTTTAGAAAGCCATACCCCAGCTCTACTCACCTGGCTCCTATGTTTTGGCCCCATAGCAGCAAAAATCCTGTGCATGCCCAATTACAAATATATTTCTTTCTCTCTTCATGACCACTAATTTATATGACAAGGATACCAACACTGTAGGTTGTGTAACTAACTAACTAACTAACACCCGTTTAGAAAGCCATACCCCAGCTCTACTCACCTGGCTGCTAAGTTTTGGCCCCATAGCAGCAGAAATCCAGTGCATGCCCAATTACAAATATAATTTCTTTCTCTCTTCATGACCACTAATTTGTATGACAAGGATACCAACACTATAGGCTGTATAACTAAGTAACTAACTAACAAGTTTGCAGGTGCAACATGCGCAGCAGAGACGTGCCCTCTGGTGGAGACCTAATAGGGGTGAGAGTCAGATCTGCTGCGTGCTGGTGCCTGGGTGTCCAACCTGGCACCAGAGTTCCCCAACCAGCAGGCACAGACAGCAGTACTGCGTCATGTGTGCAGGCTGCTGCTGTCTGCGCCAGCCACTTCCCACTAGTGGGGTGCCATGACGCGGCACAACAAGCACTGATTGGAGTGTTCCCCGTTGTCGGACGTGTACCAAGGCTTCTTGCTTCAAGTCATGCTTGGGTGTCATGTCAGCTGCACTGTTGTCGAGTGCAACACGTTATAACGTTGTTGTGACTTGCCTTTATCAGCTGTTAGTGATATGGCCCCAAGGTTGATCAACGTCTCAACGCAACCGTGACTACTAACGTATAGCGGTACAGCCTCACACGTACGTACAAATCCATATCTGAGTTGCCCGATCATCATGATAGGCATGCACATGAACAGCACAGACATGTCAATGCAATGGTGTTGCAGCAGCTGAGCAGCACAGATATCAACTGTTCGTGCTTGACAGTGTGTTGATATGCATTTCAGTATTGTTCTGACGGTGGTCATGGCAGCCCTGCTGCCTGGTGCTCTCAAGGTGCTGGCAGGTGAGCTCCCGGCGGTGCTGCAAGTGCAGACGTCGCTATGCGCTGGCGTCTAAGCAAACGCATAACCTACACACATTTAATTCTGTGCCACGTGTGAACTGCAGACGCAATACCTGATGATGACGCTTTCGCTTCCGACACTGAGCGCTTGATCCTCAGCGGCCCGTTGCTCCTCTCAATCCGCCCGTTCCGCGACGTTACGCAATCGGAGGCCCCGGGCTCGTGCCCTACGGTACCAGCAACCGCATCAAAGGCGCTGGCAACACGGCCCCTGTCCACTGGGATTCCTTTTCTCGCCACAGCGTCACTCCTGCACAGCTGGTAGGTGGTTTGGTTGCTACTCTGATTTCTCCGCTAGTGCCTGAGGTTGGCAAGCACACATGTAGCCCAGCGTACTGCCGTCCATGCCATTGGCAGCCACAACAACGCACAGAGCTTGTGCTGCTGCTGCTGCTGCTGCTGCTGCTGCTGGGGCGGCTGCTGCTGCTACTGCTAGCAGCATGCTGCTGCAGAAACCGACAGATTCTCTAGAGGGCATGTCATGGGTGTGCTGTCACAACCTCAATTCGACACCTGTTTGCAATGATATAGTCAACCAAACTACATGCTACGACATGCTCAGAGGGACAATGGTGATTGGCAGTTGTAACGACAAGCTCGACCCCTGTGACACCGGAGCTTGCTGTGCCCAACACACCGCTTGATGACTGCATGGACACTAATCAGTATTATGTGAGTCTGCGTGGCAACTGCCGGGCCACGGCCCTGTTTTTTAAGGGCAAGACGTGCCAGAACAGCTGCAGAAAACTCAGCCTAGGAGCTTGCTGCATACGCGCCAACTTGAGCTCCCCAGCCACTTGCGTGTCCGGCAAGACATACAAAGAGTGCGCCTTTGTGCGGGCAACCAAGACCCGCCGTAGGTCGTTCCTTGGGTTTTCATGGAATAAAACGTGCGATGACGCAATTTGCAATGGCTATGGCGCGTGCTGCTCCTCTGGAAGCCGTAGGGACGTTGAAGGAAGTATTTTTTGGTACTGTTCAGAGCGTTGTCTGGCCCTGCATCGCTGGCAAGAGCGAGGCGATGTGCAACCAGCACGACAACTTCTGGTATCCGCAGCATGCCCCGGGCTACTCATGCATCGGCTATGACAATTCAACTGGCAGCAACTCCATCTTGAAGCAACTGGGTGCCTGCTGGGTTCTCGACCCCGCAACATCACGCAGGCGGTGCTACAACAACAATGCGCGCGGTGTCTGCATGGCCAGGCCGGGTTTCCTGGGCTTCAACGCCACCAAAAACTGCAGCGAGACCCGCACTGTGAGTTTGTGCTGCTTGCAAGCCATGGCTTCATTGCGACAGCAATGCACGTCAACCTAGCGATGCTGTGTTGGCGCGCTGTCTTGCCGCCTGCGTGCTGAGCGCCTATAGTTGTGTTGCTTTACAACATTCACCGTTCCTGGTGGCCATGCCGATGTTGCACTGTTGTTTTTCAACTGCTGCGGCTACGGGAAGCTGCTGTCAACGGCTGCCGCCTCGCATGATCTGCTTGATTGCATCACGAACATGCTGGATCATGCTGCGGCTGCTGCTGCTGCTGCATATAATGCGCATTGTATGCATGGACCATGCCTGCATCAGCACTATCGTTTCTTTTCAACACAGGTTGAGCACGGAGCATGCTGCAGGTTCGTGCTCATTCCACGTTAGATAGCCAGCTGCTGCTGCCGCCGCCGCTGCTGCTGCCTATTGCCGTGCATGGGATGCACTGACCACTGCTGCATCTGCGCTTCCATTTCATCATCACGCACCAACACAGGTTGCGTACGGCGCGTGCTGCCGTCCTGCTGTGAGACGAGAAGGAGAGGAAGAAGCACAAACCAAAGGTCCCATATGTATTGCCACAACCGAGAGTGCCTGCGCAATGGGCCATATCTGCCGGCAGTAACTGCTTGGGTCAGGAACAAGCCCTGCACAGACATCACTCCACACAGGACATCAAGGGGGCTTGCTGTTACTCCGTGCGCAAGGACAACTGCTACTATCCTTACGCGTGCTACAGCGCCAAGTGCAAAACTGGTGTGACCTGGAAGGCGTGCCTTCTTGAAGTTGGGTCCTATTACAAGTTTGTTGCAGGTGCAACATGTGCAGCAGACACATGCCCCCCTCCGCCAGAGCCCTATTAGGGGTGAGGGTCCGATCTGCGGGTGCTGGTGCCAAGTGACTGAGAGATTGACTCCCCGAGCGCTCTGCTGCGCCTTTGTTATGTAAGGCTCAAGAGGACGTGCAAGTGCCTGTGTGTTCAAGCTGGCACCAGAGTTCCAGCAGGCACATACAGCAGTGGAAGTGACTGGTGCAAAGAGTTGGGACTAAGAGAACATTGGCGCCCATGCCTGTTGACAACTACACGGCTGGTTTTGCCTCAACTAAAACGTTGGCAGGACGTGCCACACAGAGGCTCTGCAACCCTATTGAAAGCCGCAATCCGACTGCCTGGCAGCACTGCCTGCTACTCCTCACAGGATCTCAGCTCTCAGCTCACAAAGCGTGAGGGCACAATGTTGGGCGAGTTGTTTGAGATCCTGAACAACAGTCTAGCTAGCGGACAGCGACAAACCTTTGTGAGGCAGCGCGGTGCGGGAGGCATGACCACCCAGCTGACCTGGCCCCTCAACGGAGTCCTGCCTCCAACCCAGTCAACGGACGCGCTGACTGACGTAAAAACGCAGCTGTGCCCGAAGTAAAGAATGTAGCGGTACTTGAAGGCGGTGTGCCCGAAGTGCGCCATCAACAGCCAGTTCAAGTTTGCCAGCTTGTAACGATACCCCAAAAGGCGATGCCTCCATGCCTCGTTTCCGGCCTATAGACCCCGTCAAGTTACATACATCTGCACCCGAGTCCGGTTCCCTACCGACTGAGCTACGGAACCGACCCGCTCAGCTACCAATGTAACGATACCCCAAAAGGCGATGCCTCCATGCCTCGTTTCCGGCCTATATACCCCGTCACGTTACACAGCTAGGCAAGCTGTGTGCGCACAGGATGTGCGAGCAGTTACGCCGTGCGTGCACGCATGTTTGCGCTGAGATTGCAGTGCAATGTGTTGTGCAGCACCAAGAGCAGCTCTTTGGGTGGTCTGTGTTGTGCCTGCCTTTTACTGCACTCAGTCCGACTCATTGCAGGCCTCTGTGTGGTTAAAGCTTTCAAACCTATGATAGGAGCAGACTCCGCAGGGCATGTGTTCATCGCAGCCGAGATCCCCAGCACTGTGCACATCCGTTCTTTTCACATCTCAGATCCCAGGCTGGGATGCAGAACAACAGATGGATGCCTGAGGTGCACTGATCATCATGGTGCAGCTGCACCCAAAAGATTGCCGATCTGTTAAACAGCATTAGTATTGTTGAAGTGCGATTACACTCAGTGTGTTGTGATGGTGTTGTGGCTCTCGTTGTGTTGTCTCTCTCTGCTTGTGCGCGATGCGGCGTATGTTTCAGGTCCGTTGTAAGTTACTGGACAGGCCCCTGGGGCCTGGTCACTGGTCATGCCCGCAGGCCTGGCAGGCCCAGCTGCCTGATTTGACGCGGCACCTGATGTGCTCCATGCTCCTGGCCCAGCAGACTGGCAGTCCGACTGCACAGTGTGCGCATGCCAAAGCAGCCTGCATACATGACGCGGCACAACCTATCAAGGTGCGCTTGGAATCATACTGGCCCACTGACTGAGTGGGTGTTTCATGTCAGCTGCAGCTGACACGTTGGGTGTGACTTACCTTGATGAGCTGTGAGGAATGTGGCTGCAACGTTGTTAGTTAGTTAGTTAGTTAGTTAGTTACACAACCTATAGTGTTGGTATCCTTGTCATACAAATTAGTATTCATGAAGAGAGAAAATATAGAGAAATTATATTTGTAATTGGGCATGTACTGGATTTCTGCTGCTATGGGGCCAAAACATAGGAGCCAGGTGAGTAGAGCTGGGGTATGGCTTTCTAAACGGGTGTTGAAAAACACCGACAATCCCAGACCCTATTGGTCTCACCGAACTGACTATGGTTGGAGCCATAACATGGCCAGGTGTGGGGGTGAAAACCAACCTAAAACCCACCATCTGTTATCCCGTTGGCACAGTCCTGGACATCAATGTTACTGACATTGTACCACGATGTGGTTGGCAGGACATGGAAATGACATACAGCGGCCTCACAGGGTGTGACATTCTCTCGCCACACACAGTACATTAAAATTCCACTCTCTAAAATTAAAATGCCCTTCTGACACATGATCACACACAAATAATTGACTCAAAATGACAAGGTTCACCAACAAGGCCTTACACCATAAGGTTGCCCTCATTGGTCCCGCGTCCTGTGAGGACGGTACTCCGCAGCTTCCAAATCTCACACACAAAATCAGCTACTGCTCTGATGGCTGTCACAGCACTCGCGTCTTTGCGCTCGGCTCCAGGTGGCCGGGCAGGTTCATCATTGCCTAGGACATCATCTGTCAGCAGCACCCTCCAGGTATTGGACGGTGGGCCTGCTTGAATAGCCGCCAGTGTGGCAGGCACAGTCTCTTGTAATTTGTTGAAAAGGGTGGTTCTACAGGCAGAATAAGCAGGGCACTCCAACAAAAAGTGAGCAAGTGTTTCAGGTGCACTGTGGCAGGCAGGGCATGATTCTCGCTGGGTACGCTGTACAGTGGTTTCATTACGGCGCTGGCAACTATGGATAGCACGCAGTGGCAGACACTCTAGACGCATTTTCATGCACAACTCAGCTGCAGGGCCACGGCGCATTTGGCTCAGTTTAGTCACATAAGCACGTGCTACTGGTTTGTTTTGTTTAATCACTCCTGGTCCAAAGGCAGCAGTATAATTTTGAGAGAGAGTAGTTACATGTGGGTCCAGTCACCATCTCAGATGGTATGAGCCACCCCAAAATGAGCACAATGTCAACGCATGACGAAAGAAGATGAGCACACAATGTAGCAGATTGAGGCCATCCGTTGAGCACAGGGTCTCTCCAGATTGAGCATAAGATTATATCTGCGGTGTGTCAGTGACACACCCCAATCAGCCAACAGCATGTGCTGAAGAAGCACACCAACCAAAAAGCATGTTGTCAAGATCACACAGCCAGAGAGATAGGCAGGGCAACTAAGGCGGCATAAAGGCGGCAGCAAACCAATAATGTGACAGGATGCATGTGTAACTCGTCAAGTAACCTAAACTCATCACGGGCTAGGAGCAACAGCGTCTAAGGCGTCATCTACAGGGACATAACCCTCAGGCTGAATTGGCACACTTTGATGGTCAGGGGACAACCCCAGCAACACTGAGCGATACAACCACATCTGATAAACCACCACAGCCAAGCCCTCTTGATCCTCACAATCTAGAATGCGCGGCACCAACTCGTTAGCATAGCGATCTACAGTACCCGCAGGATAGAACACACTAGGGCAGGCACCGCGCAAGTGGTCATATGCAGGGCATTCTAGCAGAAAGTGTTTGAGATCCTCCACATTGTCATAGGTCCCAGTCCGGGCGTGCACGCGTGTGCGCCAAACTGCTCGGCTAGCTGCAACAGGATTAGCACACGAGCACAGTCTACACAACCGCTGCTGCCTGGCACCCGAGGGCGGGCATGTCTACCCAGCTGCACCTCCAACTGTGCAGCCCCAGTGCGAAGCCGTGCAAGGCACTGCAACACCCGGAACGGCAAGCATAATTGCATGTATTGAGGTTGTGTGTTGCGGTCAAAAGCAGCATCAGCCTCCATAGGATGCACCCAGGCAGCATGTGTGCACATAGTAACATGATTGCTTGGTGCTGTTCTTGGGTCAGCATCCTCCGCACCTGCATCGGCCCACCCCTGCTTAACCAAGCGTGCAAGGGCAGCAGACACGGCTGTAGCATGCAACTCAAGCCCACATACACTTGCAGCCGTCACCCCAGGCCCACGCCATGCAGCCTGCTGTATAACACCAAGGCGTTGCATAGTGTGCAGCAGATAGTATGTCCAGCAAGTTTTGCAACCACTCAATGCTAACTCCACATCCGACACCCACGCAACCCGCGCAAGACGATCAACGGGCCCTAAGGCGTTCCCACCAGCGCGCCGCCAGCACAACCCAATGGTGCTGAACAGGCGAGCGGTGAAGATCGCGCATCAGCACATCAATGCTGGAGCGTTGCCCAGCCCCAGTCATGTAGCGAAGGAATGACACATGCACCTTGTCAGCTGCAGACATGCGCCACCCTGTGCGCCTGAACAAGCCTGTATGGCACAACTCGGGGCCCCACACATGAGATGCGTATGACATAACAGGCTCAACCATGATGTCAAACATGCGGCACTTCATGTCGTATTGTGTGATGCGTTGCTTACGGAAGCGGCCCAAGAGGGTATGCATGGCCTTGAGCCCAGACGCTGCCAAAGCATCAACTGCCGGCTGCAGACCTTTGGTCTCATGCAACACTGCACCAAGGTATGTGTAGCTGCTCTGAATGCTCAGGGGCTGACCAGCATACGTGAACGCAGTTGAGCGCGGGCGTGGCACACGTTTGCCACGGAACACCACCACACACGTCTTCTTAGGCTGCATGTTGACTTCCATGCCAGTGATCTCACAAAACAACTGCAAGCAATCCAACAAGCATTGCGCGTCTGCCGGCGACTCAGCAATCAAGCAGCCGTCATCCGCATAGAGCAAATCAGGCACATGAAGAGAGCCAACCTTGGGTCCAAGAGGAGCAGAAGCCCCACCTGGAACAGGCTTGCCTCTAATTGTGATCAACTCGCGCAGCATCTCAATAAACAACCCAAACAGCAGCGGGCTCAGCTCACTTCCTTGCTTAGTACCAAGGCACGTATCAATAGGGTCACCCAATTTGCCATTCACAGACACCTGTAGCTGGATGGTGTCATATAGACGCTCCAATAGAGACAAGAAGCGGCCATGGATGCCAAGCTGCCTGCAACGTGCCAACAACAAGTCTCTAGGAACCGTGTCAAAAGCTTTCTTAAAATCTATGAACACAACATACAACTTCTTACGCTGGTGGCGGGCCCTGTTAATGAGATGCGTAAGGGTGAACAACGCATCAATTGTGCCATGTTCTTTGCGAAAACCACACTGTGTAACAGCACGCACACCTAGGCTCTCCATAGTTGGGTCTAGGCGGAGGTGCATGAGGCGGTCAACCACACGACTATAAATGCTAGACACACTAATGCCTCTATACATGTCCCTGTTGTTGGGCTCACTAGCCTGCCCTGATTTGGGCACCGGAATCAGCTTGCACAATTGCAGAACACGCGGCCACGTTGTTGGGTGATGTTAGCTGCAGTAATCTGCCGCACCACCCATGCCACACAACGCAGCAGCGGCTCAAAGACGTAGCCCTGGCGGCGAGGTGCATCACCAGGTCCAGAGGTTGAGCGCGGCTGGCCAGGCGCACCATCAGCTAGAGCCTCATGCACTTCCTCAGCAGGGAAGCGCAGCAACTCACATGTCAAGTTTTGCAAGTCTGCCGCTTTGCCAGATGGCAGGGAGCACATCACATCAACAATTTCCGCAAATCTAAACTTATCATTCAGGTGGTTGAATGCAGACGGCGGGTGCTGATGCACTGCCGCCAGCTGAGAGCGCAAGGCCGCAGCCTCAGGCGACAGCGGCGGCCGCTGTGTTGGATGTGCCATTATGTCAGAAAACCAAGCCGTCCAATCATCTACATCATCAAGAGGGCAAGACACACCACGCTTGTCCAAAAACACTCGCCAAAAATCGCGTTGCTCCTCACTAAAGTACGACTGCAGGAGCTGCAGCTGGCACTGCTGGGTGTGCTGAAACTTTTTGCGGCGCACAACACGTTTGTAAGCACGGCGTGCCACCAGCATTGCTGCACGCAGAGTTGCATCCCCAGCACCCCATACTCCCCACCACGCGAAGCATGCCAGGCCTTCCACGCGCCATCAAATGCCTGAGAGAGGCGCTGACACTCATCATCAAACCACGGCTGAGTGCGCTGCGGGCGGGAAGCTGCCACAACAGATGACGGTGGGTCACACTCAGCACCACAAAGCTGCATGAGTTGCGTCAATTCCTCCAGTGCGCCGCTAACATCAACTGTACCAGCACGCATGCGCTGAAGCAAAGACTCAAATCGCGCCTTATTGCGCTGCAAAGCACCAATGTAGCGCTCACTGTTGTCCGCTGTCGGCTGGCACGCCCGAGGTCTAGACTCCCTGCTACGCCGCCGACCAGCAGTGGTCAACCCATGCTGGCTTGCGGGCGGCGCGGTGCGGCGGCTCCGCCCTGCTGTCCTAGATGCAGGCTGCACGTTACGCAACTCTTCAGGCTGGGCCAGGTGCCGCACAACAGCCAGGCACAAGAACAACGCACAATGATCACTCGACGTAGAAGGAGCAAAGGGAAGCACCTCAAAGTTCCGCACACTTGCAAACAAGGATGCAGACACCATGCTTAGATCAACCACACTTTGGCCCAGCATGTGACCCGCCGCGTCCAGCGCATAGTACGTGCATGCACCTGTATCATCACCCGG
>CADDIJ020000280.1:0-103155 GCA_902809745.2 Tetradesmus lagerheimii
AGTTCTGCTGAGGGTCTACTGACTTGCCCACAGTGCATCAGGTGGAAAAGTTCTGCTGAGGGTCTACTGACTTGCCCACAGTGCATCAGGTGGAAAAGTTCTGCTGAGGGTCTACTGACTTGCCCACAGTGCATCAGGTGGAAAAGTTCTGCTGAGGGTCTACTGACTTGCCCACAGTGCATCAGGTGGAAAAGTTCTGCTGAGGGTCTACTGACTTGCCCACAGTGCATCAGGTGGAAAAGTTCTGCTGAGGGTCTACTGACTTGCCCACAGTGCATCAGGTGGAAAAGTTCTGCTGAGGGTCTACTGACTTGCCCACAGTGCATCAGGTGGAAAAGTTCTGCTGAGGGTCTACTGACTTGCCCACAGTGCATCAGGTGGAAAAGTTCTGCTGAGGGTCTACTGACTTGCCCACAGTGCATCAGGTGGAAAAGTTCTGCTGAGGGTCTACTGACTTGCCCCAGTGCATCAGGTTGAAAAGTTCTGCTGAGGGTCTACTGACTTGCCCACAGTGCATCAGGTGGAAAAGCAGCCGGAGGCAGGGCGGCTTGGGTGCAGAGTCGGCGCCGTGTGGGCATGCACTTGTTGCGCTGCTTGAAGTCCATATGCTGCTTTGTGTGCAGTTGTGCTTGCAAGCTGTGTTCACCCGGGTCGTAGTGGACATCCCTGCCGTCTCCGATTGAAGTCTTTTATGCCAGCAAAGACCTCAACCTGAGATGGCAGGGATATCCACTAAGATCAGGGTGAACGCTGCTTGGCTGCAAAACAGCAGGACAATGAGCAGCGAGATATTGATGTGCTGGTGTGCACTGGTCCTTTGCTGCATCGTGGTTGGAACTGAACTAACCTGTTGTGACTTGTCAACTCGTGCTGTGCTGTGCAGGAGGACAAGGATGCAGTGAGGCAGATCAAGGCTCGCCGCGCCAAGGCCCTGCGCATCGGCGCAAAGGCCTAAGCGCAGCAGCAGCAGCGGCAGCAGCAGCAGCTGCTGGATCGGCAGCCACAGCGGCAGCCGCCAGCAGCAGTAGCCATTGCTAAGGGCAGCTGTGTTAGCTGGCGGCAGCAGCAGCTGGAGGCTGTTGTTGGCTCAGGGGATGCATGCGTGCACGCGCACAGCGGCAACAGCAGCCGCAGTTATGAGAGAGAGCAGCCTTTAGCAGCAGCTGCTGCTGGGCGTCTGTTCTTAGCTGTAGGGGATGTTGCACGCAACCCTGGCGTGTTGAGTAAGAGCACCGATATCGGCTCCTGTATGTGTTGCTCTCAATTGCTGATGTCAATCGTCTGGTGTGGGCACCATCATCCTGTAAGGTGGCCTTGGTAGCTGGTTCAGTGGGGGCCAAGGGCATGGCAGCATGCAGTGGTGCCATAGAGACACATATAAACTCTGTAGTCTATGCCATAGCCATGCCACCGTGCAGGAACAACCAGTTGGAAAACCGTTGAAAAACTTGAGCTAACTTGGCGTGCAATTCCAAATCTACCACCAGTGCAACAGGAGTACCAGCCTCGGTTCAGCATTGCCGGGCCGGCACGGGCAGGCCGATGCACCGTACACGCCAAGTTGGCGGGCATGCGGCTGTCAGTCACAGCCTTCACCAACGTCACTCTGTGGGATGAGGGTTGCCAGCAATGCAGGTGATGCCATTGGAGCCTCGATGGCATCGTTTGTGAGAGGGGCCTCTTGGCGGGCATACTATGCTCGGCCCGATTCGGAGTGCTACATTTGCTGCACTGTGCTGTTGCAGCCGCTGCGGCACATTTTCCGAAGTCGTCGTAAGATCCTGCATGGCCATTACAGCCTGAGCTCTACTACCAGCCCATTACATGATGTTGCACAGCTACCTTTCACATGCCACCCTGCCAATGCCTGCCACACACAGGCTGTACGCGTCCATAGCTGGCAGACACACATACTCGCCCACTCGCAACCAAGACAGATACAAGTAATGCATGGTGAGCCGCTGTGTGAACCAACCCTCAAAGACTGTCAGTGACAATGCGTACTGTACGCAGGCAGCTACATAGCAACTGCGTGCCAGTGCAGTACACCAGTACGAGTGTGACCCAGTGCTGTGCAATACAACGGCGAATGCAAATGCACTAGTACTACAGTGCGTCCACAACAGCTGCCCCTGCAGCAATTCAAGTCATTCCACACAGTAGTCTATTGCCATGAAGCAGTGCTTAGCTAGCGCTTGCAACCGTGCAGCTGCCACAAAGCAGCCCTGCAGGAAGCAGGAAAGGTACTAGTAGAGCAGTCACTAAGTACGTGTATGTCATCACTGCCAGATGTATCAATACATTGCCCTGACACCCATGTGGTGACCCTGAACGTATGGCGTTTGTACTGTAGAACATCGGCCAGCAACGCCCGCACAGCACAGGCATTGTAGCATCCCTAGCAGACTACCTCTAGGCCTGACATCCGCTGCAGCCTTGTAACATGCATAGCCTTCGAAGAAAAGAAATGCATCATGCAGGGTGCAGTCCTACACCAGCTGATGCCCAGCCAGCAGGCGGCAGGCTACAGTCGAGACACGCCAGCCCATGCCTCACTCGTGTTGCTGCTAGCCACGCACACTCGTGCAACTGCGGCGCATGACAGGTATGCCCGCCAAGAGGACAAATAAAGCGCAGAGCAGCAGAGGCTGCACTGGCAGCAAGTCGGGTGCGTTCATATGCCAGTGCTTGTGTAGCCCCCAAAGCCCACCACGCGCGGCTCACGCTGTTATGGTGTGGCGCGCACCTGCACTTCCCCGATGTGGCTCTGCTCAGCAGCCACATGCCAGTATGCCACTCAGCAGGATCAAACGGCATATCCCTACTGACCCCACAGCCAGGACACTAAAAAGCTGCAATGGCAATGCTGCAACGTGACGGCGCCTGCAGTGACGAGTGCAGCAAGCACTCTCTAACACTATGCTGGTGCTAGCTTGGTGCACCGCTGCTGTGGCCCACAATGCAGCATGAGCAGGGAGCTTCAGTAGGACAGCTGAGGCTAGCCGCCCACCTTCAACAAACCTGGTTCAATGCACAGTAGGTGGGTGCCAGCACAACGTGAAATGCGGAGACAGGCATGGAGGCAGCCCGCAGGTGATGATGCAAGGAGCCCAACACCTGTCACCGAATCCTGATAGCTGGACCGCAGGATCGACAACAACCCTGACCAGCGTCCTGCCCCCAGCACCACACAATCAGTGTATGCGAGCGCAGTACAATGGCTCTCGCAAGCTCGTGAATCTAAGCAGTGCTGCGCAACCAAGCAGCAGCCGTGCAGGCGCATCTAGTCACCGCAGCTGCTGTTGGATCCTAGTACCGCAGCACGCACGGCATGCCCAGAAGCTCACACGGCTCAGCGGCCAAGGCTTCAGGAAAGGCTGATTGCGCAGTGTAGCTCACTCTCCCTCACCCGCAAGAGGCCCAGGCAGCCAGCAGAACTGCAGCTCACTCGGCGACGGCCAATCAGCAGTACCAGAAGCACCCAAACAGATGGCAGCAACGCATGCTGCATGCAACTTCGTGGTGTCAAGGTCCTAAACCAACACAGTGCTGTGCTGCAGCTCAGCCTCACAGCATGTGTTGCTGGAAACATGAGCCTGTGTGTGCGTGTGGGCGTGACAGCTAAAATGCACATGCGTGGACATGGCCTCGCCAGACCCCACTGCTAGCTGGAGGTGGGGAGTGTGGAGGTCGACAATCATGGTTCCAGCCAGCAGCAATACAAGTGCTCATCAGAAAATCATGGGCACCAACAAGCCTGGTTACACATGCAGTACATGCGTGACTCTCGCCAACACGCCATTGCATGCCACACATGTCATGCAAACTCTTGCCTGCGTCTGACCATAAAGCCAACACAGCTCGATACAACAGAGCACGGTGTTCTTGCCCACATACCCACGTGCTTGAGTCCTTGGTAAGATCAACATATCACAACGTACACCATGATTCAGCTGTTACTGTCAGCAGCCGCCCAGGCCCGAAACACACTAAGATCCTACTGCTGTTTGTTGAGGCTTCACTGCTGCTGCTGCTGCTGGTAGCCTTCAACAGAAGGAAAAGTAATGGAGTCATACACAACTCGCTCTAGTTTAGCCGCCTGCTCCTCCTCCATGCCAGCAGTGCCACCAGCACCACCCGCAGCAGCAGCGGCACCCTCACCAAGCTCCCCACCCGGCCCGGCAGCTTTCGCGCGCAGCGCTGCCAGCCGCGGTTCTGGATTTGCAAACGCAAAAGACTGCAGCGGCTTGAACGACTCGCTGCCTGCAGCCGTGAGGCCAGCAGGCACTGCCCCAGAGCCCCAGCTGAACTGCGCATAGCCGCAGCCAGACATGGAGTGCGCAGCAGACCCCAGCTGGCTTGCACCTGCTGCTGCCGCTGACCCTGCTGCCAGAGGCTGCAGCTGGGCCTCGCCATGATGCGGATCTGTTGCATTGCTGGATGCCTCTGCAGCGTCTCGGCTGGACTGGTGCAGATGTTGCGGTGCAGTCATGTCCTCCAACTCATGAATGCGCTGCTGCTGCTGCTGCTGCTGGCTAGCCTTAGGCGACAGACTGCGCTGGAGCTGCGCATCTGATGGTCCACTTTCATCCACCAAGTCCAGGTGAGATCCCTGCCGCAGTGCCTGCTGCCTCTGCTGCTGGCGCTGCTGCATTGATGCACTGATGCTGCAGAAGGGCCGCCTGCTGCTCATGCCAGCCGTGCCATCACCCCTGCCGCCACCTGCTGGGTTGTCCTTGTCCAACAGCTGCAGCTGGCGTGCAGCCGCTTGCGCCGCCTGCGACACAACAGGCCCGCTGACCAGCCCATGGTTGACAGACGCAAACGGGGACGTCACTTTGCAAGGCGAACGCTGCCCTTGGTGCGCTGGCGCATCTACATCTGCTGCAGCGCCTCCTGTGACACTCCACTGCCTCGGCCACGGGTGCTGCTGCTGCTCCTCGCCAGCACTGCAGGACTTGACCAAGCGGCTAGGCCAGTGGCCTGCTGCTGTGTGCACCGGCGCGCCCTGGCCAGGAGCAGCCGGGCTGCCTGCTGCGCCTGACCCCAGCGGCCCCGCATTGCTGGAGTAGCTGCTTGTTGGGCTGTTGAGGGTGCTGGCAAACGAGCCTGACGAGCCTGACTCTGAGCCAACTGCTGGCTGACTCAGGCCAAATGGGCTGTGAGCTCCAAGGGAGTCCACTGCAAGCGCGGTCCGAAGCTGCAGCTGCAGCAGCTGACGCTGCTCCAAGGGCTGCTGCTGCTGTTGCTGCTGCACATACGCGGCAGACCTGTCAGGTGATGTCACACTGCACGATGAAGACGCCGTGGCAGAGTCTCCTCGCAAGCCTGCTGCTGCTGCTACTGCTGCTGCAACTGCAGCTGGCATGGCCGCCACTGGCACATCTGGCAGCCTTGCTACAGCCGCCCCCTGGCCCTGCTGCTGCAGCGGCAGCGGCACAGCCTCTGCGATCGGCTGCTGCGGCACTGATGCGAAGGGGCTGGCCGCCCTGGGGACACCAGCAGGCATCGGCTGCGGCTCGTACACTGCAGCCTCTGGCTCTTCCTGCACTGCAGCAAATGGGCTGGTGGGCCTGCGCGCTGACGGTGACATTGGCCGGGTGCTGTCAGTGCTGCCATCCCTGCGGCTGCCTGCAGCGTCACCTGCAGCAGCCTGCTGACCAGCTGCAGAGAACGGACTGACTGGCCGCCAGCTGCTCGCCTCTTGCTGCTGCGCTGCTGCAAACGGGGAGCTGGGACGCTGCGGCTCTGCTGCTGCAGCTGCGGACAGCGCTGCGACGGCTGCATCAGCCTCGTCTGGCCCGCCTGCTGCAGCGGCAAAGGGGCTGAATGCAGACATGCCAGTGTGGTGTGGTGCCACAGGTGTGTCTGCCCTGGGTGCCACAGGTGTGTCTGCCCTGGGTGCCACAGGTGTGTCTGCCCTGGGTGCCGAGCCAGCAGCTGCTGCTGCAGCTGCACCTGGGGATGCAGGCAGTGACGGCTCAGCATCGCTCAGGCGCCGCTGACCGGCATGTACGCCAAAGCTGCTGCTGTGCCTCGGCGAGCCAGACAGAGGCACTCCTGCATGGCCATGTGCTGCGCTAGCTGCCCCTGGTACCGCCCCTCCTGCTGCTGCTGTGGTGCCCTTTGGGCTGCCCATGTTGATGGTGGTGCGGCCAAGACGGCTGGGAACTCTGCACGCAGGTGGTGGGCAACTGCTGCGATCTGCAGCAGCTGGTGGCCCCGCTGCCACTGCTGCTGCTGCTGCTGAGTGCTGCTGTGCATGCACTGCAAAGCTGGGCTCGCCGTAGCCTGTGAACGCACCAGGTGAGCTGTTGCCGCTGTGTGGGGAGCTCATTGGCGACCAAGCTGACTGCTGCTGCTGCAGCAGCTGCTGCTGTCGAGGCGAGCCGTGGTAGCTGCCTGTGCTGCTGCCAGCAGCCGCTGCCGCCTGAAACCCGCTGCCTGGGTGCGAGCGCCGCTCTCCCGTTCGTAGTGCTGGCAGCGCAGGTGCTAGTGCACCTGTGCAGCTAGCCGCTGCTGATCCTGCATCTGAGCTGGCAGCCAGTCGCCATGCATTGAGCTTGCCGGACGGTCCGCTGCCGCTTGCTGCAGGCTCTGTTGGGCTGAAGCCTCCACTGGTAGTGCCTCCCGCCTGCTGCACACAAGCTGCCATTGCAGCAGCTGGGTCCACAATGCTGGTAGCGCCATCCACAGGTGTGGAACCAGCTGATGGTCCCGGTGTAACAGCTACTGCTGCTGCGGCTGCCGCAGCACTGCTGCCGCCGCTGCTCATTGCTGTGGTGCTCGCGCCTGCAATGGAGCACGCTGCAGCCGCTGACGCTGCTGCTGCTGCTGCTGCAGCTGCGCCACGGCTGTTGGGCGCGCTGCTGTGCGCAGAGCCAGGGAGTGAAGGCGGTGGCGAGCCCTCGAAGTAGCTGCTGCCTGTGGGTGTGGCATAGGTTGGCGTGCCGCAAGGTGGCGTGATTGCCTCTGCGTAGCTCACGCGCCTGCTGCCACCACTGCCAGTCAGCGACCTGCGGATCGCACAGCCGGCGCAAGAAGCAAAGCACAGCACAGCTGAGAGCATGTTGGCAGCCAACTCCACGCGTTGCCATGGGCAGCACATACCGCATACAGCTGCACTACTATGGGCAGCAAGAGTGCGTGACAAGCGGCTGCCTGTCCCTGTGCAGTTTGCCAGTACAGCACCCGCTTTTCTCCCCAATATTGCTGCGCCTGGGTGCAGACGTAATCCAGTTGAAATAGGGATGGTTGGTGCCACAGCGCTGCCAGTCTGCGCTGCGCATCAGCGATGCCGCCATCACCCTGCTCACGCACCTGCTGCTGCCGTAGCGCACGCAGCCGTCCGTGGCCCGCATTTCGTCCAGCGCCACCACCACTTCCTCAAAACGAGGCCGCACATTCTCATCCTCTGCCCAGCAGGACTCCATCAGCTCGATGTACCTGCAAAAGCGCGCAGCAGGTCAGGCAAATGCTGCGTCCTGAACATGTGTGCTGCAAGACTGCTGTACAGAAGGTGCAGAATCACCACTGCTGTCGCCCAAAATGCAGCAGCAGCCAAGCCCAAGGCACAAAGCTGCATACCATAGCATGCAGTGGTGCTTGCTCGATGTTGCTGACATCGCACACTCAACGCATGAAGACGCCGCAGGTACAGTACATCACCGCTGCCCTGCCCAGCATGCAGCTGATGATGATCGTTGCATTCAGCATCTGGCCTGCTGCTGCTACTCACTTGGGCAGTGAGCTTCCTGGCTTGCCTGGCAGCTCCTCCTGTGGTGGGATCTCAGGGCGGTACTGCTGCATCACACTAAACAGCACCTGCAGCACAACACCAGCAACGGCCAGGCTTCACAGCATGCACGGTCGCCAGTATCGTACTTTATAAAGGTGCGAGATTGCGGCCGTAAGGGAATGACTGCTATCAGCGGTAGATGTGTTTGCTTCATCTACTTCCCTGCAGCTATCCAAGCATCTGTTGCTGCGGGAACCATTGGCGTGCATCCGATCTCTGTCACAGGAGGCTTATTCAAGGCACCAGTGCCTGCTGCACAAATCAAGCCCGTACCTGCACGCTCATCATCTCCTCGTAGGGCTGCTGCCACGTCAGCAGCTCCCACATGACCACGCCAAAGCTGAACACGTCAGCAGGGCGCGACACGGTGCTGCTGCGGATGACCTCCGGCGCAGACCAGCGCGGGTTGGTCACCTGCAGGGGCAACCAGCCAGACCAGGAGCAGAAGCTGGATGTAAATTGGCTGGCCAGGGCAGCACCCCAGGGAATTCATATCAAAGATCTCCGCTGATCTCTGCTGCACAAGAGTGTGCACTTGTTAGCAGGCACTGGTCACAACTACTGCAACTGACAAGCAGCACATCAGCTGCAACACAGCCTACTAGCTGTCACCCTGCTCAGCTTGCAACACGCTGTGGGCACACCTTTGACACTGCTCAGCTTGCAGCACACGCTGTGGGCACACCTTTGACACTGCTCAGCTTGCAGCACACGCTGTGGGCACACCTTTGACACTGTGATGCTGCTGGTTGGGCCCAGCATGCGTGCCAGCCCGAAGTCAGCGATCTTCACGTGGAAGCGCGGCTTGTCCCTGTCTATGGTCAGGTCCAGCAGCAGGTTGGGGCTGCGCAGGTCGCCGTGCACGATGGGAGGCCGGCGGCTGTGCAGGAACACCATGCCGCTGGCAATGTCGCGCAGCATGTCCAGCCTGGCGGTGATGAGGCGCCGCACAGAACGCAGGAAGGCGGCAGGCCGCAAGATGTCAGCACGTACGCCATGGCCAGCTCTCCATTTTTCCCTCCTACCAGTCGCAAACTTGATCAGCTGCCCTTCGTTGTTGCTACTTTGACATGACTCAACTTTTTTTGCAGCGCTCAAACCCCTGCTATGAGCACAGCATGCTGATCGAAGACAGCACCAGCAGCTCACCGCTTGGCCCAGGTCAGCTCCTGCAGCGCGCGCTTGTCGCCGCGCCGCCCCCGCTTGAGCAGGTCGTACATGCTGCCGTGGCTGTAGTACTGCATCACGATCAGCGGGGGGTCCAGGCACAGCGCACAGAACCTGCTGATGCTGGGGTGCGTGAGGCTGCCCAGCAGAAAGACCTCGTCCATCAGCGCCTTCAGCTCACGCGACACCTCCTCGTCAACGCTGTCAACGCTGCAGCAGCAGCAAACCAAACAGCACATCGAACAGCAGGCCGCAGGTGAGCCAGCTGCATCAGAGCATTGCATGCGTGCTCCGCACCTGGTCTTACGTGCACTTGTGTGATGACATGGCAGAGATATGCGCGCCTTACAAGCATATGCTCATATGCTCCAACGGGAAGCAGCAGCTGGGTGAGGTGAGCACTGCGAAGTGGCGTGATGCGCACCTGTCAGTGTCACTGCTGTCGCTGCTCTGCTCCTCCTCTTCAAGGTGTGTATGCAGCTGCGCCTGCTGCTGCCGCCTCGAACGGCCCTGCCCCTTGTGCTTCTCCTGCTTGGCTGTGCGGCCCTTTCTGCGGCACACTTCATCCTTTGCCTTGTCCTGCAGTGACACCAGCTCCTTGACAGCCACCTGGGTGCCCATCCACTCAGCCAGCCACACCTGCAGGCCGCAGCAGCAGCGGCGGCAGACGCAGCAACATCATCAGCGGCGGCACCACCAATCCACAACAGCTGTGGCGAGCGCGCAAGGGCACTTGCGGTGCCAGCTGCTGCGAGGGCAGGCAGACAGACCAGACGCATGTACCACCTGGCGCACCCGCCACATCCCTGAGCGCCTGTCGCCAAGAGCTATCTATGCTGCATACCACGCCTCCCAGCTTACCTTGCCGTATGCGCCACTGCCGATGCTGCTGAGCAGCTTCAGCTCCGTGCTCTCTATGATCTGGCACGTGCTCCACTGCAGCTGGCTGCCCCTGCTCAGCCGCCGCTCAGACTTGCGGCGCTCCCTGCTCATGGCGCCACCGCCCTGCGACGACTCCAGCACTGCGGCTGCAGCAGCGCGCTGCGCACGCGGTGCACGCGGCGCAGTGATGATCTCAGGCAAGCCACCAGGCGCACCAAACCCAGCTGCGTGCTGCGCTGCCTCGCCGGCTGGTGCTACGACTGCTGCTGCAGCTGCAGCTGTGAGCCCGTGGTTGCCTGGGCCAGCAAGAAAGCCGCCATGAGTGGCAGCTGATAGGCTGCCTGCACTGCCGCCAAAGCTGAGGGTTGGCGGCCCTGGGGGACCAAGGCCAGCAGCAGATCCCAGCTGAGCCAGCGTAGAGACCAGCCTGGGGCTGACGTGGGGGTCGCTCAACACCGGCATGCCAGGCTCTGGAGACGCTGCCCCTGCTGCTGCAGAAGCCATCCCAGCAGCGCCACTGCTGTACTGGAACGCGCCTGCTGCTGGGACTCCCGCTGCATGATGGCCTTCCAAGCTGCGGCGAGCTGCTGCTGCAACTGCTGGAATGCCGTCCAGCAGCTGCCTTGGGCTATTGCTGAAAGGCGAGACCTGCCCTCGCTGGGCAGCAGCCCCACCAGTCCAGCTACGCGGCAATGGCTGCCGCTGCTGCTGTTGCTGCTCTGCCTGCAACCCAGTGCCAGCTGGCAGCACAGGTCCGTACCCCTCTAGGAAAAACGAAGGCGATCGCTGCTGTTGCTGCTGATGCGCTTGTTGCTGCGGTGATTGCTGCTGCAATCCTGCCATGCTGCTGTTGTACTGCATGACAGCGCCAGAAGCTGACTGCAGCTGCTCGGCAGGGCTGTCACCAGCACCAAAACAGTTTGCTGGTAGCCCAGCTGCGCCTAAGCTGCGATGCATTGAGCTGCAGCAAAAAAGGCAGCAACATGAAATGAGCAGGACACAGCAAGCCAGGGCCCACCACAAGGCATCAAAATCAAAGGTCAGCAATCTGTCTGTGTATGTACGAGGTATTATGCAATTGCAGCATGGCTAGCAACATCAAGGCTTGCTTTAACACTGCGCCACCATTGCATTGAAGCATGAAACTACAACGCATGTGACAGCACTCCTCTCAGAGCCTCACGCATACCTGCTGTGATTCATGGAGGAGCCCATGCTGCTGCCCAGCAGTGCGGAAGCCTGCGGCAATGGGGGCTGCTTGAGCAGCAGCCCACCCCGCTCAGCCTCCCTGGCCAACCCCTCGGCACTCCACAGCTTGATGGCACCCAAGCTGCTGGCTGTTGCAACACCTGCTGCACAGGCTGCAGCGAACGCCAGCTGCGAGCGGTGCGAGCGCAGTGTGACCTTGCGGGGCCTGATCGCTGTCAGGCCCTGCTGCTCCAGCAGCTGCGCCTGCTGCTGCAGGTGCTGCTGCTGCTGTTGTTTGTTATCACCTGCTGCAGCTGCACAGCTGCTGCCGTTGCCGCTGCCACCAGCGTCACTACTGCCGCAGCCAGCAGGAGCTGCGCCGTCAGCGGTGTCATCTCTGGCACACACTGCGAGCTGCTGGTGCTGCTGTGGCTGCACTGGCAGCTGCGCAGGCGGCAGCACCCAATCCTCATCCTTTGCAGGCCTCAGGAATAGCGACACATCTCCGTTGGCACGTGCAACTGCCAACAGGCCGTGCTGTTCTAGCACAGTCACAGCCCTGACAGGGCCCAACGGCTCGCCCACTTTCACGAGAGGCACGAGGCGGTCGCTTGCGCCACTCCATATCAGCAGCTGCCCATTGTCGTGGCCTGTAACCAGGCGCCAACTGCAGCGCGGCTGCTCCCCGATGCCGTCCTCTGGCACGCTGGCAAAGCCCGCTGCTGCTGCTGCTTGCGCGGCTGCAAAGGCACGCGGGGAATAGTACCCCACATTGTCCCCGGCGCAGCTGCTGCCACAATGTGACAGGCCGGGCGCATACACTGCCTGCTGCGCTAGCGCTGCTGATGTGAGCATGCACGCCATGGCCTGGCAGCTGCCGTAGCTGCCGCAGAGCCAGGTGTCCAGCTGAGTGCCTGCAGCAGCAACGCCGAGTGCGGCAGATACAGCAACGGGCAGCAAGAGCTCGTGACCTGATAAATACAATTGATGCAGATGACAGATGCACGACTGTAGTCTCCTTCCTGTGATTGGCACCGCACATGTTGACCAGGTGCTCCACAAGCAGGCTCACATAGCCACGCCCCACCTGCCACAGCATCAAACACCGCCAGCCAAGGCTCTGTGCGGCCGCCAGCCACCCAGGCGCGGTCGTCGCGCACCAGCAGGCAGCGGATGGGCCCCTCGGCTGTATCTTTTGCGCTGCCAGGGGTGCGGCACGACATGCTGCGCCGCAATGGCAGCGCCCTGAGCAGTATTGCCAGCAGGGCGGCATATGCGGAGCGTGCATGAACGTGTGACAGCCGTGAATCCGTGAGCGCGCAAACATGCTTGATGCATGTAAGAGAGGCACGCGCCCGCATTTCAATATGTCAGCGATCCACATGAGATCCACGTCTCATCATCCAACAGGCAGCCTAGCAGCAGCTCACCTTGGTTTCACATCCAACGCCTGTGAGCTGTTGAACTTTACGCTTCCAGCCCTGCCGGGTAGGATGGTGGCGGTGCATTCCAGGCGTGTGTGGAGATTGCCCTGCCGGCACCTGCAGCAGTCCACAGTGAATGCAGTAGCGGCAGCATTTAGTGGCCTGCTGCATTGGACACATGTACCGTAGCAGGGTGCAACAGGTGCAAACATGGCGGTGCCCACCAGACCGAGCGCCTATGCACAACAAAGCAGCACCTAGCTGTCTGCCACAAAGCCTCACCTGAACACCGCGAGGCGGCCAGCATTGTCGCCACCCCAGACCACATCGCTGTCTGCATCTGCTGCCAGAACACGGACGCAGCTGGTAAATGCTCGCTCAACAACAACCTGCATGTGGAATATTCCACAGGGCAAAGCAGGGGAGGCAAACGCTTGAGTCAGCTGCGCTGATCTGCAGGTAGGAGCCTGCATCCATGCACGACAAGGCTGTTGGGTTTCTCTCAACATTAGTGTCTCAAGATTGCCACCTCACAGCTGGCAGCTGCTCCCTGAACCTAAGAGGCCTGCCACCTGCTGTGCTGCCGCTGCAACGACACACCACTTCCTCTGCTACAGCTGCACCAACACAGGCGTTGGCGCCACCCACCTGCTGCCAGTTTGTGCGCTGCCGCATGAACACCGTGCCTTTGGCAGTCCCACCCCACACATTGCCGGCACTGTCCAGCGTCAGCGCGGTGATAGCGGCGCGCTCAACGGCCGCTGCTGCAAAGCTGGTGGTGCTCTGCGTGGCGCCACTGTAGAACTCCAAGCGGTCATTGACCGCCCACCACACGCACGCGGCTGCTGACAAGCTGTCTGGAGGCGGCAGGAAACACATGCTGGTGACTTTATCATGCTCGCCACTGCGCACCAGCACATAGTTGCTGTCAGCAGCTGCTGCTGCATCTGAGCCAGCAGCACCTGCTGCACTGCCTTTCAGCATGCGCTCCAACACCCCTGCTGCTGCTGCAACGGTGTTTGTGGTGCTGGTCGTTGCTGTGCGGTCTATGCTGGCCGTCGCTGGTCCGCATGGTGTGCTGCTGCCGCTGTCATTGTTGGCAGTGCCCAGCAGGCCTCCCAGGCGTGCCACGTGCCCGCTGCCGCTGCCACCTGCTGCACTAGCTTGCTGTGGCTGCTCAGTGGGCATGATGGCCAGCAGACGCGCAATGACGGCATCATACTTGGCTGTCGTGCTGCTGCGTGTCGCTGCGGCAACCAGCTTGCCAAAGTACCGGTACCTGGATGCAACAGCAACACAAGCACGGGCAATATGCAGTGTGTCAGTACGATACGGGCAGGTGACGCAAACCAAAAAATGCATGCCATCTGCAGGCAGACAGCCATTTCCATTAGGCATGCGGCCCTTGCTGCTGCACCTGGCATCCTGCACCAGCCTGACTGCTTAGCGCACCTGCCATATGTCCTGAACAGATGCTGGCCCCTGTTGCATGCCACCTTGATCTCGCAGGCGACCACGATGAGCTCAGGCGCTGCGGAGGTGGCCACCGCCTGCTCCAGCCTGCTCAGAGCTCTGCAGCAATGCAGGCGCAGCAGCCAGGGTGTGCGATGTGGATGTGTGGTTCAGCGGAGAGGTTGACAAGACCAACGGAGTGCAGCAGAGACGTTGGTACTGCAGCAAGGCCTGTTGCAAGGTGTTGCTGGTCTCGGTGCTGCTGCTGCTGGCGCTGCCGCTGCTGCCCAGCATCTGAGGCAACAACTGCTCATATGTCCTACTATGCACAACATCCAGTGATGTACACCAGCGGATTCAGGTAAGCAGCGGCGTGCTGCCGCAATTGCTGCCCAACACGAGTCTTCTTGCTGCCACGTGCTGCACGACTGAGCGCCCATGCTTTGGGTACATACAGTGCAGATCAAGTACAAGATGCTAGGCATTGTCAAATGTCAATGCTGCTGCTGTTGGTGCTGCTGTTGTAGGTGTTGACACTGAGAGTGAACCTGTCAACCCTCCGCTACTGCAGATATCAGGCTGCGGTCACTGCTATGTTACCTGTGCGCCTCCTCTGCCAGCTCCATGCCCTTATCCTGGAAGCTGTTGAGCTTCAGCTGGTAGCGGTCCAACGCTGCAACTGCTGCTGCGGCTGCCGCAACTTCGCTGCGCAGGAAGTGTGCTGCTGCCAGGTACTCGCGAGAGGGCTCTGCTGCACCTGCATGACAGTAGTGACGGTTATGGGACGCGCAAGTGCGCAAGATTTTGTGAACTGCTGACACGTGCTTGCTGTTGCTGTCACGAGCGCAGTGTTCTGCTGGCAAGCATGCAGTGGCCTATGTTGCGTTCTGTACAGCACTGACTTACAGCTTCAGCAGTTGAAGAAGGTGGTAAGGAAATGAGACGGTCACTACACGCCTGGCGCATTACCACCCATGTGGCACAACCATGGAGAGCGCAACAGTATGCTTGCACCATCGCGGCCGCATTCAGCACAACAGCTGCAAGACCGTGTAGCACGCGCAATGATGTACAATGCAGGCAACGCTCCTCTCAAACTCAAACGCAAATAAGGTGTAAATTGTGCTGGCCTGCTTGTTTTACAACCCCTGATGCTGCCTACTATGATGCATGCGGCGCACTGCTGCCTTCATCATCACACCTGGAGCTTGCAGCGCCATGCTGTCCTCCTTCTTGCCTGTCCTGACAGAGAAAGACTTCTGCTGGGCCTTCCATGTGCGATTTGAGTTGCTCCTGAACAGAAAGCTCATCTGCCTGGCTTAGGCCGGGCCTGTGCAGCGGCTCTTCCTTGCTGCTCAGCCACTGCCACTGCCCAGCTTCCCCATGACGAGCGCCCGTCTGCTCCAGCAAACTATTGTTCGTATATTTATGTCGTGTTGTAATTATCCAGGGCAAACGAGCTCAGCTCGGCGATCAGGTCATGGGCGCTCTACGCTCAGGACATTCTGAGTTGAACACCACTTGTGTGCGTCGATAGTCCTGACTCCAGAATACGCAGTGGGTACTCGGATGAGGATGGAGCAGGTGCACGTCAGTCAGTGACTCCATCTGTGACTGTGTGACTGTCTTTCATACGCAGACACAATAGACGCTAACGCCGTGCACGTTTAACATAGCAGCATACATGTGGCAAGAAAACGCGATGCTGCATCAAAAAACGTCATCATACCCTCAAACCAGTGCCACGTGCTGGGCGGGGCTTCGAGGGCAAGTATGAAATGCCACAAAGACTGTAGCCTCTGAGTCAGGTTATGCGTAAACAGGAGGAAATACATATAGATCGGCCGTTTGAGTCATAGGCTAGTGCTTGTAGCAAACTTGGAAGGCATCTGACCAAGTCAAAGCTGCTGGGATGCAATCAATTCAAATGCTGCGTGCCTGAGCCCCAGGCTGTGACTATAATAGCATGGCTGCACCAGCAGCTGACAGATGTGACAATCGAAGTAGATTTATGATATAACATTGCTGTTGCAATGTGTTGTGTATACTATGCCGCTGAGCATTGGTAGCACCACATCATTTTTTGAAGAAAACCTCAAGGTTCTGAGCTCAGAAGCAGTGCTTCTGCCATACGTACATTCACGTTGGATGGGTGTTGAATGTGTTGGATGTATGTATGATGTGGTGTTGTTCAGAATCATCAACAGAGTATGACTTGAGGAAAAGAAGAGGGGTTACATGGTGTGCACACTGTGCACGCCGGGCGACTACGTTGCAACGAATACCCCGAAATAACAAAGGAGGGGTGCAAGAAGATCAGTGGAAAACAGGCTGTCACCCTGCGAGTCCCACCCCTAAAAAGCCTCTGTGTCTGGACCGTGCCACTGACATGTGGCTCTGCAGGCAGAACCACCAGCCTGGCGGTTGAGCCAGTGACACATGCGTTGTCACACGGTGGTTGTATTTTGACATGCAGCAGAAGGGCTAGTTCCAACAGTGCAGCGTGACGGTGACAGCAAGCCATAATCTGTGCAGTGTAGCGGGCAGGCTGAACTTAAACAGGCCCTGTTTCGCAGATTTGGCAAATCTGGTCAGCAAAGGTCATAGTCACTATGGCCAAGTTGGCCTGACGCAGCAGATGCGAGGGGAAGAGCAGAGTGTCAGGTGCAAAATCATACCTGACTTAATATTGCAGCAGCTCGAACGTAAGCCCTACATATGCTGCAGAGCAGGACCACCAGTCGGGCTTGACGGAAGTCAAAGGGCAAACACAAGCCTTGCAGGTGCCACCTGCAGGGCCTGCAGAATGGTTGCTGTAGCTGCTGTACCACACGCAGGCCATTGCCGGTACCCGGCAACACAGTGTGAAAAATTAGCAGCACTCTAGCAGAAAAGCATTCAGAGTAACCCGTCCCTTGCACGCAAGGCACAGTGTGCCTGCAGGAGATACACGTGTAGCCAGGCTGCACGCTTGCCGGGTAAACAGCTGGTTCCTGTACCGCCCGGCGGCACCCTTGCCGTGGTGGCAAACTCAGCAAAAGCATCCCTAAAAGCACCAAAAGCTGCATGCACCGCCACCTGCTCCACCAGCCACAGGCACCTCAATATAACTCACGACAGCTCAAGCCGCTCTGCCGCCTTTTTCAAGCGCATGCATTTTTGCCAGGCAGAGCATATTACAATGCAGATGTAGCAGCCATGCCACCAGCAACAATACAAGCACAGCATGACTCACCTGCTGCTGCTGCTGCTGCTGCTGCTTCAATAAACGAGAGAAGCCACTGGCAGGCTGGGAGCCACTGGCTCTTCGGCACATTCAAAGGACACACAGGCAGGGCAACATGTAGAATTGGGTCCACCAGAGAAGCTTGCAACTCGAAAGTGCAGTGGCATGCAGAACACACGAGCATGCAGGACGGTGTTCCAGGGCCTGCCCAGGTATTGCAGAGGTGTTCACCCTAGCACAGCACTCAGTGCCGTGACTGCTTGGTTGGTGGGCACACGTGATAACCCAGCTGGCACAATTGATGTATTTATAGACTCAACTTTAACGCTGGTGGTTCTGCTGCAATGTTAGATGAATAAGTCGTTGGTGTGGCTATGCCAAGCTGACATCTGGTGTTAATCACACTGCACTGCAGGTGCCCTTGAAAATCGCAGCTCTCGTCACTTGCAAAGCGCCTGCAGTCTGTTGGCAGTAGCTGGCACAACATCATTTCTGACGTCTTAACGTACAGAGATTGCGTGAGCGACACATATCGTCCACAGCAACGCTGACTCGACTCCATCCTTCAGAACCCTCCGCTCTTGCTGCGTTTTAGTCGGCCGTCTCGATCTGTCGCTCATTGGGTGCTCGGAATTGCCAATTCGCAAGGTTGATTGCTCAAACAGGTCTTCGAGCAGCCTGTTGTGCTTGACTGATTGATCTGACCAGTGGCTGCGGCCCTTGACGCTGCTGCTGCTCTGCAATGGGAGACATCGATCCCAACAACGACCCCACGGTCGTTGTTGATAACACACCTTTCCCCAACCCTGACCTATACTTTAAGGTCTTCGATAGTGAGCGTGACGAGCCCGACACCAAGTACAGGGAGGATGTGTTCAAGCTGTATGAGCGCTGGGAGAAGAAGTATGGCAGAAAATGGCCGGAAAATGGTCTCAACACAGAGGATCTTGTTTGGCTATACAACGAGGCCTACAAGGATGAGGAGGGCGAGCAGCAGCAGGGCAAGCTCATGCCCAAAACGTACCCCAAGGAGAAGCAGGACTATGATGGCCAGGTAGGCTGCTACGCGAACTGCAGAACAGCTCGAGTGCGCAGCCAGCAGTTCAGCAGGCAATGCAGCGTTCAGCTGCTGGCGTGCTGCCACAGTTGCTCAATGCAGCTTTGACCAACAGCAGCAGCAGCAGCAGCAGCAGCGGCGAGGGTAGCAGTGTTATAGGCGTTTGAGTGAGAGCGCAGTGAGCGTGCGCACGAAATGTAGGCAGATAACACGTCGTACTGCTGCAGCTGTTACATCAGCAGAGCAGCAGGGCTTGCGACAGCAACTGCACCAGCAGTAGCTGCAAGCAGCAACAGATCCAGTCAACATCGCAGCTTATGGTTTTTTCTTCCCCAAACAGTAGCAAAGCTGTCGGTAGCAAATGCACAGCAGCAAGAGCTTTTAGCAAACGACAGCGCACACTGTCCAAGTTGCGGCGCTTGCATATGCTTTGTTCAGTGGCAGTGATACAGCAGCAGCAGCGAGACAGATGCAGGGGGGAGAAGCGTGAGCTGTGCTTGCACCGGCTGCGTAACAGTAGATTCCTGCTGTAGCCAGCAGAGTTTGCAGTGGCCTCAGCATAACAGCGCAGATGGCTTGTTGCCAGCAGTTGCCAGAGCTCTGGATGCCCAGCAGCTGCCCTACAAGCAGCAGCATCGGCAGCATACGCACGAAGCAAGAGCAGCCACGGCAGCTGTGCCATCAGCACCAGCTGCAGCAGTACCTGTTGAACTAGCTAAGGCTGCTGACACCCCCCTGCACGCTGCTCCTGCACAGTAGCTGTCACCTTACGTTTGCTTGCTTCTGTGTCCACGCCTGCTCCCTACCCAGCCACGTCTCTCGCCACTTCTGTGCATTGCATTCTCTGCCTGAGACCTCAAAAGCAGATGGCAGCCAACGCATCATCCCCGTTCGCGTTTGATATTCATCCCCCTGTCGGCGCACCTGGGGCAGCTCTTGGTAGCCACCAGGAGCACAGCAGCCGCTCCCTGCAATTAATACTCCCGTGTTCCTGCACTGCCGTCCGCTGCTGAAACTCACATGCTGGTGTGGTGGTGTGGCTTGTGCTTAAATCTCTCTCGTGCTTGTTGATTGTCCATGCACAGTTCATGACGGCCACCGAAGATGCCGCGGAGGCCGCGCTTGCCTCGCTGCCCAAGGACAGGCGTGCGCGTGCTGCTGCCATTGCTAAGGCCAAGGAAGAGGTGGAGAACGGCATGTGGGTCACTGACGAGTTTGAGAGCGAGGCGTACGAGATGGGCAACATGGAGGCGGTCACGGGCATGTACCTCTGGGACAAGTGAGTGGCTGCTGGCGTGGCCAAATGCATTGTTTCTTTTTTGTCGACTTGATATGGGTAGGCAACATGGAGGCGGTCACGGGCATGTACCTCTGGGGCAAGTGAGTGGCTGCTGGCGTGGCAAACTGCATTGTGTGATCTGGAATGGGTAGGCAACATGAAGGCAGCCACCGGCATGCACTTCTGGGACAAGTGAATGGTTCATGCAGGCGCAAAGTGCGTTGTAGGGGCTGGGCCAGGAGGGGATGCGTCATATTGAGCGTGCTTTTGAGGCAGCCACCGCCATGTACCTCTGGGACAAGTGGGTGGATGGCGCAGCAGTGCCACTGTGCAGGCCAGCCAGCTGGTCCTGCTCGTGTTGTTGTGGCTTGAGGCAAGAGGATACGCTTCTGTCTTGGGATCAATGCTCAACGTGGACACCATCACCAGCATGCTGCTGTGCCCTGCACGCTTTGCTGCGTGTCTGGCTGTTGACGCGGCCTGCTGTTTGCACCTGTCACCGTGCTGCTGCAGGGGGGGCAAGCCCAGCATCATGCCTGAAGGCTCGCTTGTGAGGAGATGGGCGAAGGCAGCTGCACTTTGCCCTTTCCTGTAACTGAAACGACCACCACAGCAGCTGTTCTGCTCTAAAGTCTTTGCCGCGTGTCTGGCTGTTCATGCTTAGTGCAAACCAAAGTAACTAATGCGGGCACCGCTCGCCATGCTGCCGCAGGGAGGGCAAGCCCACCATCATGCCGGAGGGCCCCCCTCGTGAGGAGATGGGCGAGGGCAGCGAGGGCTGGAGCGACTTTTACGGCAGCCTGCGCCCACGCTACGTGGACAGTGATGACGTGCGCGATGCGCTCTGGGCCACTGACGAGTTTGAGTCAGATGAGGTGAGAAAGACTGTGCTGCAGGCTTTTAGGTTTAGGTGAAGTGCTGGCTGTCATACGTTGCTGCAGCTGTGTTGACGCATGTCATGTGTGGATCAGTAGTGCGCAGTGGGCTACTGATGAGTTTGAGTTGGATGAGGTGAGACGCACTGTGCTGCAGGCAATGGGGCCGCAAGACTGGGTTTACCTTGCTTGAAATCCTGCCGGTTACCGCCACGTCCACAACATACTTGAATCCCCAGGTGCGCTGGTGCCAGCCTGGGGCTCAAGTATCATGCCAACCCCTGTCATAACACCCGTTGAAACCCTCTAAACCTGACCACTGCTTGAACCGTGCCACTTTGCACCCCGCAGGACAACACTGAGTCTGAGTGGGAGCCCGAGTACGTTGGCGCTGGCCTGGGGCTGAAGCAGGAGGACCCAATGAACTGGCAGTACAGCCTGCGCCACTCAAACCACCCGCTGGCTCCATTCCCTGGAGAGGCGCTCAAGTGGAGCAGCTATGTGTATGACGACGGCACCACGTGAGTGGATAATAGGACAAAAATTTGTATCATAACACATGCTGGAGTGAGACTCCTGTATTGCATGTTGGTTGCAGCTGCTGCAGATGCCAGGGTGCCGTGATCCATGCGTGCAGGTTGCTGTGAGTGACGCGTACACATGTCTCCTGATTCCGCAGGTGCATCTGAGCTGCCTGCTGGCAGTTCAGCTCTGCAGGCGGAAACAGAGCAGCTGCAACCGCAACAGTCATGAGTCACCTGTGCATTCTGAATGCATGACAGCTGTGAGCCTTGTGCTGCATGTTATGCACCCCTGAGCTGCCCCAGAACCAACAACAGAGAACTGTACTCCACAGCAGCTGCAGCCAGTCGCGCTAACACATTGCCCTCCTGTGCTGTGCTGTGCAGGTATGAGGGTGTGACGCGTGAGGCCATTCCCCACGGCATGGGTGTGATGGTGTTCGGCAAGGGCACAGGCGGCGGCTTCCACTTCAGGTGCGGCCAGCAGGACTAGTGCAGCAGTAGGGGGAGCCCTGCTGTTTTGCGACTTTCGTTCCCATGCTAGGTCACAGTGCCTGCTCGCTTCACAGCAGGGCGCTGCGCAGCAGGCATGCAGCAGCAGGAGCTACAACAGCAGCTGCGACAGCAGCTTCAGCAGTGGTTAGACAAGTGTCAATGACGGCGCCACACTGCGCGGCAGGCACACAACAGCAGCAGCTCCACCGCTTCAGCAGTGGTTAGACATACGGCAAGCAAAGGAACAGCAGCACCCAGCAGCAGCACCAGCAGCAGCAGTGCATCGTGTACGGCGACAGCACCAACAGCAGCATTCTGCCAAAGCTGGAAGCTGTGTCGCAAACCTGCAGCGACACAGCAGTAGCTCATATGCTCATTGGCATCAAGTACCTGCAACGAGCTCGCATTCGCTGCACATCCGCTGCATGCAGCAGGGGCTCCTCTTGGTCTCATGCTGCTGTTGCACTGCAATTTGCGCTTGTGCAAACCACTATATTTGTGCTGTGCAGGGAGGTTGGCGTGGGTGCAGCAGGTGCTCTACATGGACTCATGCTGCTGTTGCGCTGCGCCTTTGATCACTGTTTGTGCTGTGCAGGGAGGTCGGCGTGGGTGACAAGTACGAGGGCGAGTTCCAGGCTGGCTACGCGCACGGCCTGGGCCAGTTCACCAGCATCAACAGCGGCGAGGTGTACATCGGGGAGTTCTTTGCAGGACAGAAGCACGGGTGAGTGGGCTCAGAGGGCTGCTTGTTGTTGTTGCACAGCGCAGTAGGTGCTGTGGCTGTTGGGGTACAGCCGGCACCGGCTGCAGGCCTGAGCGAGCGTAGAACATCGCAGATCCTGTTGCACGTGTTGGGCTGCAGGACAGGATGTGTTCTCAGCACTGTGCTGCACAAATGCAGACTAGTTGTATTCGACATGCAGCAGCTGCACCTGCAGCCGGCTGTGCTGCATTCTGTTATGGCATGTGTTAAATAACATTTGTTATATCCCCCGCAGGTGCGGCATGAAGATCGACATGAGCCCGTTCTACTACCTGGTGGAGCGCGGCATTGATCCCGTGGCTGCATACCAGCGCAGCTACAAGAGCATAATGAAGGAGATTGAGTTCAGGACATGGTACAGAGGCCAGCCCCTGGGCGACGCAGGTGGGCAGCACTTCCCGGAAGCTGAGTGAATGAGGGAATGAATGAATAAATATTGAACGAATGGTGTGTGTGACGACGAGGAAGACCTCATGCGCCTCCATACCTCCTACCATTCCCAGCAGCTTTGTGCATCTTGCAGTTCTGGCTGCCGTTGTTGCTGCTGTGCACATGTTTATCATGTAAACTGAGTGCTCGCAGCGGGTCCAGGGCTGCAGGCAATGCAGTAGCAGCACACCTGCGCAGCTTTGCAGCATGGTCGTGCACAGATTTGGTTTGTCTGTGATGCTGTATACGACCAAGCACGGTTGCCGCAGCCTCATTTTTTTGCGGAACAGATATACCTGCCCGTCACTGCGGCACCCAGGCGCTTCCAAGCTGTTGGTTCCTCTTACCAACTGCTGCTTCCCCGCTGCCCTCCGCTCCACCCCACCTTGCTGCCACAGGCGAGGCTGAGAGCGTGCTGGTTGCTGTGCGTGACGACGCTGCGGCCAGCCCCTTTGACGCCGTGGTGAAGAATCTGGCGCATGAGACCAAGCTCAAGAACTGGACGCACATGAGCGCAGAGGAGAAGGCGCTCAGCAAGCTGGCAGACGTGCTGGAGCAGGTGCGCTGCTGCGGCTTCAGCAGCTGTTGTGGTTTATGACTTGACTTTGTGTAAGAGGCCACCGGTGCATTTCGACAAGCAGGGCCCTTGGCAGCACTTGCACAGCACAGCGCTGCCTGTGCACAGACCACAGCATACTGGTGTCATGCGTTTGTGTAAGATGCTGCACCGTGCAGGTGCACTCCAGCAAGCACAGGTGTGGCAGCAGCTACACAGCACACCAACACACGCGCACTGCCCATTTCTTACCCTGTGTTTCCCGCTGCTGCTGCACCGTGCAGGTGCACAATAGCAAGCACAGCTTTGGCAGCGGCTACACTGGCTACGGCAGCAGGACGGCCCTCAACGAAGTTGGAGGCATGGGCATTGCTGACGCAGGCGCAAGCGAGGACAGCATTGACCTCATGGTGAGCGACGCTGCTGCTGCTGATGTTGCTGCTGTATAGAACAGAGTGATGTTGATGTGCTGTGCTGTGCTGTGCTCTGCTTGGTGTGGTACCTGGCACAGCATTGATCTCATGGTGAGTGCTGCTGCTGTGATTCGCTGTGTCTGAGTGAGCAGTGTTGCTGCGCTGTGCGACCGCAGGGATTTGCTGTGTATGTGCAAACGTTGCTGCGCTGTGCAAGTATACTGTGCTAGGAATGCCAGCATGTACGCCATGGCAACTGTTTTGGTTAGAATTGTCTTGTCTGCGCAGTGCTGACCACATACATCATCAATGCTGCGCTCTGGGCTTTGCTCTGCCGCTTGCGCCTGCGCGCGGGAAGGAACAGGAACAACAGCAGCAAGTGCTGAATGTCATGAACCCTTCACTGGAAGCATAATCGTGGTTGCTTGTTGTGACGCATGTGTCTGCGTCCTCACGCCCTGCGCTGCTGCTGCTGCTGCCGCCAGGTTGGGCGTGACGAGGACGGCAAGCTGGGCCCTGGCTGGTTTGACGCCACAGACAGCGAGCTCTTCCCAATGGACGAGCGCCTGCGCACGCAGGTGGCAGTGGAGGCACTGCAGGTGAGGCGCAGGGCAGCTGAAGTTGATTAAGGGTTTGCCTGCACCAGGTTCGTAGGCAGCGGTTGAGTTTACGCGATGCTGTTGCATGTATGGCAGTGGGGTGCTGCAGGTGAGGGCCATCAGCAGCGGGCTGTGTGCTGAACAGCTGGGGTTTGCATGCACCAGGGTTGTAGGCAGGGGTTGAGATTGTGCGATGCCTTTTGCACAAACGGCAGTGGAGGCGCTGCACAGAGCAGCTGGCTGTGTGCTCAGTAGCTGGGTTTGATCAAGGGGGTAAGCATGCATGATGGCATGCATGATGGCATGCATGATGGCTGTTGAGAAACTGCAGGTGAGGCACAGAGCAGCGGGCTGTGTGCTCAACAGCCGGGGTTTGCATGCACCAGATTTGTCAGCAGGAGGATGAGATTATGCGATGCTGTTGCAAGAATGGCAGTGGAGGCACTGCAGGTAAGGCTCAGCGCAGCTGGCTGTGTGCTCAACAGCTGGGGTTTGCATGCACCGGGGTCGTCAGCAGGAGGGGGTGAGATTATGCGATGCTGTTGCATTTATGGCAGTGGCGGCGCTGCAGGTGAGGCCCATCAGCAGCAAGCTGTGTGCTGAACAGCTGGGGTTTGCATGCACCAGATTTGTCAGCAGGAGGGTGAGATTATGCGACGCCTTTTGCATGAATGGCGGTTGAGGCACTGCACGTGAGGCGCTGAGCAGCTGGCAGCCACATGCCACACGTGTGTGCGCCTACAATGCTGGGCTCAGATTTGCGATAGCTGGCTGACTGATCCACACCATACACATTCATACCAATACGCTTGATTGGCTGATGCTGCCTAGAACATCAAGATCAGGTTCATGTCTCAAATCCTTGACACATGCCGCTGACTGGTGTACTGCTCCAATGCACACCATGTTCTGCCTTGCAGGACAAGATTGATGAGTCGGAGGATAAGGAGAGCATCCTGGGAGGCGACATCCTCAACCCAACCACAGGTGGGCAGCGGGGCAACAGCAGAACTGCCTGGGGATGCATTGTATTCAGTGTTCATGCAAACACATCAAGCCAAGCCAGAAAGTTGTGCCTATTGGGTGCCTTGTTCGGCGCACCAATAGATTGCCGTGGCGGCCAGCACCAGTAGGAAGGCTACTGCTGTGTTTGAGCGCGGTCAGTGTGGCCCAAGCCGTGCCTGCGCATTGATAGGCGTTCAGGCAGTCATCAAATTCTGTATTGCTGTGCTCATCTCTTTCCTGTCATGTGCTGACAATGTGTTCATTTGCGGTGGCTCACACCGTCTAGGATGGTGACTGGACCCATATGTAGCCACTCTCCCCCCCCCCTTCTCTCTCTCAAATTCTGCGCGCCGCTGCTGGTTGTTGGTTGTCTGGCCAGGGCTGTCGCTGAAGGACTACCTGGAGGGGCGCGAGGCGCAGCACAACGAGCTGATGATGCGCGTGTACGGCGGCAAGAGCGCCATGCGCCTCGACGACGACACCACATACCTGGACAGTGAGGTGAGCAGAAGCGTGCTTGGCTTGAGGCCGGCTCCTGCTTATCGCCTCTTGCACTGTGTTCTGTTGTAGTGTGCGCGGTGTGTGCTTCGAGTTGTGCTTATCTTGCTGACAGGGAGGTGAGCGGGGGCGCAAGCTGAGCGCTTGGCTCGGGTCGGCTCCTGCTTGATTTTGACGTAGTACTACCAGCTTCAGTTGCTGCAAGCCAGCAGTATAATTGTACTGTCATCAGACAAGACATGCAAGGGTTCTGTCCACACTCGCTTCACCGCCTCCCTGTCTACAGCCTGCCTTGTTGTGTTCACTAGACTCTGCGACACACTGCACAACACTGCAACACACCACACCGCACTTCCTGTCTGTGTTTTCCCCATAGGACTTGAAGCACATCAACCCGGTCAAGCTGGGAGGTGTGACGGAGGACCTGCTGCTGGAGAGCATGCGGCGTCACGATGAGCTGTGGGCAGAAGATGACGCGCCGTACGCAGCGCGCGACCGCGCCTCCACGCGCAACTGGGCTGCCGAGGACACCGACACGCGCTTTGAGACGGAGAGCGACATGATGGAGCTGTGCGACCTGGCTGAGATCCTGTGAGTAACAGGTTTAGGGTGTAGGGTGTAGGTTTTACCCTAACACATCAGTCCAGTCATACTGCATTTTCATGATGGAGCTGTGTGACCTGGCAGAGATCCTGTTAGTAACAAACCAGGCTTGTTATACTGCATGTCTGTGGAGTGGAGTTTCCTTGGGCCCAGGGTTCACTAACATGTGGTATCGCATGGTGACAGGGTGACATGCCGTGACTTTCATGTTGTACCACCGCACCTGTGATGCAGTGAGGAGTTCCTGCAAAGCAAGCTTGCTGCCTAATTGCTGCGATCAAATGCCTTTTGTCAGCTGTTGTCTGTCGCATCCGTCCTGCTGCTTGTGACTTACTGAACATCTTCAGCGTTGCCTTGATGAGGGTACATGTATTGTTGCATTGTGCGTACTGATGACTGCTTTTCATGTCTCAATGCCATTATTCGATGTTTTGCAGCGGCACGATTGATGAGGTGGAGGAGGTGGTGGCCAAGGCCCGCATGTGGCCTTTGTGCTGCGGTCAGATGCCTCCGTCAACTGTCGTCCGTCACATTTTTCCTGCTTCCTGCGTCTCACCTGATGTTGTCAGCGCTACCTTGATCAGGGTACATGTAGTGTTGCACTGTGCAAATTGCTGACTGGTTTTTTACGTGTCTGTTTGCAGCGGCACGATTGATGAGGTGGAGGAGGTGGTGGCCAAGGCGCGCATGTGGCGCTGGAAGCCCTACGGAGAGGTCACGCTGCGCTTCGCTCAGGACGCAAACGTGAGTGGCTGATTGACAGTTGCAGCTTATAAGCAGCGCGTGTTGGCTTGTCAGACAGCACATATAACAAGGGGCCACAGTTGAGTGGTGCTGCAGTGAAGCAGCTTGTGGTGAAGGTGTGCAGGCTTGTGCAGTGCTCAGGCATCAGAGCTGGATGGGGGAACGTGCGTTACAACAACCTGCAGCACTACCCTCATTGACTACAGCAGAACTGCTGGGAGTGTATTGCACAGTGTGTGTGTTATGCAGCACTGAAGACGGCTGTACCAACTGTTGTGTTTACCTTTAGTACACAATAAGCATAGTCGCAGCTGATCCTGTGTGATGCTATGTCGCTGTCTGTTTCTGCCTGCAGTGTGCTCAGATTGAGCTGATGCAGGAGTTATTGGGTGCCAGCTGCAGCAACCCCACGGCAAGTTCCTGCACAAGTTTTGGTTACTTACCAACACCACACACTGCTGCTGCTTCTCGTTCGTGTACCACCTGCTGCCATCTGCAGGGTGCCCCCGTGGAGTTGATGCAGGAGCCTCTGCACTACCCTCATGGCACCAAGTGGATGGCCCCAGGCCCCCTGGGCCAGGTGCACCCGCTGCCTAACGACAAGAACATCCGCATGGAAATGGCACGCGTGGCCAAGAACCACGCACACATCTTCAGCATGTACAACTTTGACTGGGACCCGCAGCCCGGCAGCGTCGAGTACATGATCAACCAGCGCATCAAGCGCGGCGCGGAGTTGCAAGGCAAGCGGCTGCTGCGCATGGCAGGGAATTTGGACGCAGCGGAAGCAGCAGCAGACGGGCCTGGCAGCAGCGGCGGCAGCAGCGGTGTGCAGCCAGGGCCGCTGCTTGCGGAGCTAGATGCAGCAGCAGAGGCACAGGCAGCAGCAGCAGCGCCTAGCAGCAGCAGTCAGCAGCAGCAGCAGCGGCGGCAAGGCAGCGGCTTGCCGTTTGGTAGTATCACTACCAGCAGCGGTGTAGGCAGCGGCCTATGGATGGCTGGGCCCCTGGCCAGCTGCAGCATGTCGCTTGGCGTGGGCAGGGCATCTAAGGCAGTGCTGTGCACGCTGGCACGTGCAGCAAAGCGTGCGCCGACTATCGATAGCGGCAGGGCACGCCTCAGCAGGCCGGCAGCCAGGCGCAGCAGCAGCAGCAGGCAGCAGTAGCAGCAGCAGGCAGCAGTAGCATCGTCTCTGGGGTTGGTTGCAAGCATTGTTTTGCGGAGAATGCTGTAGCATTCTTCAGTGTAGTGCCGTCAATAGCGGGATGGCTTAGGAGCTCTGTTGCTGGCAGCAGCAGCAGCCCATTTTAGGGCTATAACATGTTTAATCTTGGTGCGTGTTTGCAGCTGGGTTTGCCAACTGTCACAGCCGGGCTGGCTTGCATCTCGGTGGTCCTGCCATTAGCAGCTGCCTTGCACTGAGTTGATGGCAGCTTTGTGCCACAAACCCATCAGTGTTGGGGCAGTGACTGCTGTGCTTAGAGCACAGGGGTGCAGCACGTTGTATTGCTCTCTAATTGCCGTACGCGGTTTGTACGGACCGTCGGCACAGCATGCCGTGTGGTCTCAGGCAGAGTATGCTCTTCAAGCAGAGCCACCTTCAGGAAGGGGCCGTGTGGCTGTACACAGCTGCAGTGCATTCTGACTGCCTGTTTTACTGACGGTTGACAGAATGTGCAACTTTGTAGCACTACTGCAGGAAAAGACATGCAGTGACACTCTCAGAGGGGTGACCCCTGCATGCAAGGCTGCTCACGCATGCAAGGCTGCACATGCACGCAAGGCTGGACGGATGTGCCACAGCAGAGCTTGGCGGCTCAGCTGTGAGCTGTGCGCTGTGAGAACGGCGTGTTCCTATCTTCATGTTGTGTACTGCACAGATCACTGATGTCATGCACGGTAACCTGCTACATGCTACAGCTGTACTTGCCGCTGGTGTGGGTTGGCAGCGCCCTTGTGGCAGGATTCACCCAACACGGGAGTGCACTGATGCGGTGCCACCACCACGCGGTGCCATGCTGGAGTCTAGCTCAAGGCCATTAGCGAGTAGGGTTTGAGCATGACCATTGTGCATTTGTGTTGGTGGGTTTGGCAGTACTACTAGAGTCTAGAGGCTCTGGGCCCTGCTCGTCAGCCTTCTGGCCAGCTGGTTGGGAACCCACCACTGGTGGTTCGAGAGTAATAATAATAATCAATCCTTGTAAGCCATACCTTTCGGCATCGGCAACCGCGCCTCACCACTGGGGAGGCGGAAAGCAGACTGATTATTCTCTATATTTTCGGTGTAAGGTAGACCACCCAGACCCTTACACCCCTTACTAGGCAGCATGTGGGAATCACCCCATACGGTGGACTGCATACCTAGCAGGGCCGGTGTGTATATAGCCAGCAATCGACGGAGTCCTGCGGAGAGTCGCGAGGACATTAGCAGCATCCTTCCTTCGGCTTTCGCCGACTGTATCCCTGAGTCCAGGGACATACTGCTTAGGCTCAGAATCGAACCTGCAACCTTTCGGCCACTGTTCGTCCGTCATCACCACTGCGCCACGTGTTTAACGTCCCGCCGCTGGTGGTTCGAGAGTGTTTTATCCACGGCAAAGGGCCCTTTTATGACTGCCAGCTCCTGTTAGAACAACGTGTAATTGATTGAGTGATTGCCATTACAGGTTGTACTTTCCGGCAGTCCTGCCTTGGGCCAAGGCAGGATTTGTTGTAACCGTTACAAAGGTACGGTACCGTAGTGTCACACTCCGTTGAATCATCATGATCGTGTGACACAACTGCGAGCACCGTGCAATGATTGCTGGTATTAGGCCTTGAACCGTATAGTTACATCAACAAGTTGCCATGTGAAGGACTGCCAGTGCAATGCCATCATCATCATCATGTTACCCATTAAGCCATAGCATCAACGCCATCGGCCCCGCGCCCCTCAGTGCAATGCCAATGACGAGCTGCATGTGAAGGACTGCCAGTGCAATGCCAATGACTAGCTGCAGCGGCAGCTGCAAAATGCGTGTCATCATCATCATCATGTTACCCATTAAGCCATAGCATCAACGCCATCGGCCCCGCGCCCCTCAAAATGCAAAATGCAAAATGCGTGTGTTGAATGAGCGCAAGTTACCGCTTGAAGTTGACACACCACCTGAGCACTAGCCCCAGCGAACTACCAGCTGCCATGCTGCGAACCAGCGGCCTCACAATCACACCAAGCGGCCGCAACCTGTCACCGCGCAGGCGCCGCTGCAGCTGCACACACGGCTGCGCAGCCTCCTGCACCGCCTGCTGCACCGGCAGCTGCACAGCAAGCCCCGCTGCTGCTGCTGCGGCTGCCAGGCTGCTGTGCTGCTGAAGCACCGCACGTCTGCTGCTGCGGTTGAGGTGACCTGCCAGTGGCTGCTTCATCAGCAGGATGCTGCCGCTGCCGTCAGCACGCAGAGACACCATGTCAACTGACAACCACTGCGTCGCATGCTGTGATGGCTCAGCTGCGTCAAACACACTGCACCGGCAGCAGCGGTCCTTGTGGCACTCTAAGCAGCAGCCTGCAAGCTGCAGCAGCTCTAGCTGCGGCGGCAGCCAGCAGCACATGACACGTGGCAGCTTCTGAAGGCCGCGTGCGCTGTCATGCAGCTGCCTAGCCACTTGCTGCTGCCGCCTGCACGCAGCATGCAGCAGCACCCCGTACACTGCGAATGGTGCTGCAGCTATCGTCACACCCGACATGACTGCTGCCAGCCACCCTACAACTCTGCGCCGCACCCGCAGCAAGCTCACGCTGCAACCCAGCAGGCAGCAGATCCCCTGCAGGTCCTCTTTTGCGGCTTGCAGCTGCCTCAGCCGTAGCTCCAACTCCTGCGCTGGCTCTGCTGCTGCGGCTGTAGCAGCAGCCAGCCGTGCGAGCTGCTGTACTGCCTGCCGCTGAGTGTCATGCAGCCTCAGCACTTGCAGCTTGCCTAGCCCAGTGCGCATTGCCTCACCACCGCTGCTGCTGAAGCGCAACACACCTCTTAACCTTAGGCACCGCAGGTTCGGGCAGCTGCTGCTGATGCTGATCATCAGCTTGTCATCGATGAGCATGCCAGCGCGTGCGCGATGTGTCAATGTACATATTTCTAGTGAACTGCATGCCCCAGCTGGGAAATTCACCCTGAACTTAGCAGGCCCTGGTGACGCTGCTGCAAGGTCAAGAGGCCAGTTCAACGCAGGTAGCACATCAATGAGCGACGGCACCGTCACAAGCACCAGTTCAGCGGGTGCTGCATGCTGCAGTGTGTCTATCAGATCGCAGATGGCGCCACAGTGCCGCGTGAGCTGCCAGAGGCGATGCGCAGACATGACTTCTGGCGCTGCTTGTAGCAGCCTGTTTCTGCTTGCTGCTGTGGTTGAAGAGCTGACAGTGGTCTTGCGGGGCCGGCTGCTGCCACGACGCAGCTCAGATGCTACGATTCTGTCCGGCGTGTAGCGACTGCAGCATGCAGCAGCAACAGCAGGGCCGCACACAGTCGCAGCATGCATTGGTGGGCCATTGCATAACACACATAAACAGCTGCTGCAGCATGCAGCACAAACAACAGGGCCACGCACAGTGGCAGCGTGCATTGGTAAGCAGCTGCAATATACATGTATATTCAGCTGCTGCAGCATGCATGCCTGAACCATGCTGCCTCCAAGACCTTTGCAGCTGTCACTCCTCAGTCTGTAGCAACAGGGCACTTGCAAAGGTTCAAACCTAACCCAGAAAACCGCACAACACTGTGCTTCCACGCACTGCTCGCGCATCAGCGTGCCACTTACTTTGGGTTCTGCAGCGCTGTCGCCATTGCCTGTGCAGCTACCGGCTGCGTGCACAGCACTCCCTCCACAAGCTGCAGCAGTGGCAGCTCAGCAGCAGCAGTCCCACTCCAGGCCTGCAGGATCATCTGCAGCTTCAGCAGAACCCTCGCGCTGCTCTTGGCAGCAGCATCCATCACGCGCTGGTGACTCTGGTGCAGTCAGCGACAGCACCTGCAGCTGCGGCAGCTTCAACAGCAGCTCTTGCAACCCAAGGTGCTGCTGCTGCCGCTGGGTTTGGTGCTGCATGTGGGGGTGGTGTCGGGGCTGCGGGTCCAGTGGCTGCTGCAGCAGCAGCGCAGTAAGGCCCGGGCAGCAGTCTGGTAGCTGCTGCAGCGGCTGCAGCAGCAGGTCACCTGTGAGCTGCAGGCGCTGCAGCTTGGCCAGCTGCAGTATGCCGCTGCTGATGGCCCTGCAGCAATGCAGCGTCACAAGTCACTGCAGCGTCAGCGCAGGCGGTGGTACAGCAACGCATTGAGGCAGGACGCGTCACAAGCTGACAACAGAGCTGCACTTGGCTCTGCGGTATCTATCTGTCACGTGGGTCTACACCCGCGTTACACTTATTTGCGCTGCAACAGCTGGTGACGCAGTGCTGAAGCATCACTGCAGCATTGGCGCCCGTTCAAATACAAGAACGCCAGTGGTCCCACCAACACAAGCTAGGACTGACACAGCAGCTGTTAGATGCGTTCATATTGCACCGTCACCTGTGTGACACGGTGGCTCCGTGCAGGTGCAGCAGCTGCAGCTGCGTCATGCGGCCCAGCTGCAGCAGCTGCGAGCCTGCGCCAGTGACTGCTGCATGCAGGCAGGTAAGCTGAGGCACTGCAGCAGCCAGGGCCGCCACCTGCAGCACAACACGCGATCGGGCTCTGAGTGATTGCCAGAAGCGCCACATGTACGCCGAACTGTGCTCGCATGCACACATGTGCACTGCATCAACTTCTCGTCACATGTCCGCCACAGCACAACATCCACGCATGCAACACGCTGCAGTCACACAGCACAGCTGTTATTTGCCACCGGCATGCAGGCCAGCCAGCACTGCAGCTGCCATGCATTTGGTCCGCTTGTTGCTGCTGACCGAACGGTACGTGGGTGCACTCCTGGCTACCCGGCTGCAGCCTCACCTGCCTGCCTTGCAGTGGGTGGTCGTGTGCCAGCAGCAGTGCCCCTAGGCTGCTCAGCTGGCCCAGCAGGCCCCAAGGCGCCCTGCTGCTGGAGGGCAGACGCGGCAGCTTCAGCACCAGCTGCTGCTGCTGCCGACGCAGCTGATGGTCAACCGCTAACGCAGCAAAGCTGACAGCACTGCGCGTATGAGCGTTGCTAGAGTCACTGCTGCTGGCTGACTGTGCAGCTGGACTGTCGATCCCCCTGCTGCTGCTGCTGCTAGTGCTAGTGCTGCCATCACTGCTGCTGGCCCGGTCGGCACCGCTGTCGCTGCTGCAGCCCAAGTCGCTGCAAGATAAGATGCTCGTGCTTGAGCAGCCTACACTGCTTTCACTACTGCTGCTGCTGCTGCCGTTATCATCAGCATCTGTCACACTCACAGCTGCCTTGCTGTCAGTTGCTGCCTCATCACCACAGCAGCTGTACTGCCCCTGTATAGCGTCTGCAGCAGCCTGCTGCCGGCTGTACTGCTGCAGCAGCATCTCACAGAGGGAACGCAGCCATACGCCTCTGCGGTCAATCAAGCGCCAGCGCTCTGGCACTTCTACACACAGCAGCTGCTTCAACATGCCAGGCGCTGCTGCTGAGCATGCTGCAGGTGAGTTGATGCAGCTGTTGCTGTCAGCGCTGCTGCCAGTCGGATGAAGAAGCTGAGGAGGCACAGTGATGCGCAATCTGCTGCAGGACGGATACCCTTGCAGCGCCTGGCTCAATGCAGACTGCTGCTGTTGTCCAAGCCTGCTTGGACTGCAACTGCCGTGATCGATGCCCGGGCTGCTGCAAGCCATGCTCGAGATTACAGTGCCACGGCTCGGAGGTCGCTGATGTCCAGCTGCTGGCATACCAGCTGCATGCAGTCGACGAACACATCAGAGCTGTACTGTAGCTGGCACGCAGACATCGCCATTTGTCGAAATGGAGGATCAAATACAATGAATCTCATCTGTTTGATGTAGAACTGTGCATCTTGTGCAGTGGCTGGCTGCATGGCGCTTCACCAACAGCCAACAGGGACGTCTTGTCGGTACATTGGCTTGGTTTGATTCAACAAATACTCTGGTTGAATTGTGCATATGCAATCTTTTCCTCTTGTGCATGTCAAAGGCTGTGCACACCAGAACCCAAGAACCCTAGCCTGCTACATTTGATGGTGCAGGGATAGTCTAGCGTTGCTAGGCTGGCCGCTGCCTAGCGGGACTTGGCCACGTTGAACCCTGCCTAGCACTTTGCCTAGCACCTGTGACTATATGTTGGATAGTGCAGCCTTATGTTGATGAACACTGCCCACTGCAGATGCATGCCCTGCAGCCGCTGCATGGCATGGAGGCAGTGATATGCGCTGCTCGCAGAGATGTGATGTGTGCAGGAAGCTAATAGCATGTGTAAGAAGCAATCTCAAGCAGCAGTTTGCCAGCCTTGCAACTAACCAAGTGCATGGCCGCGCACCGCCCCCACCTGTGGAAGACCAGCATGCGGTCAGCAAAGTCAGGCAGCTGGCTGCGATCAAGCACGCCGCCAGGGGGGCTGGCACTGCTGCCCCTGCCTGGCACCTCACCGCTGCGCAGCACTGAGCTGAGCCTGCCGTCACCACTGCTGCTGCTGCTGCTGTCGGCACTAATGCTGTTGGTGCTGGCCTTATATTGAACACCTCACCTTGGCTGCTCCGCAGCTACCCAGATCTGTCAAACACCTGAATGGGCAGCAGCAACCACATATATGGTAGCAGGTATATACCTGCTGTTGTTGCAGTTGATGTTTTGGCAGAGCAGCCTTCTCTACGGTACAGTCGCGGACTGTCAGTATGTTGATCATGACTTTGCACGGTCTTGACAGTGTGCATATGTTGCGGCAGCCATAAACTTTGCTTTTTTTTCTGCTTGAAAATGTGCGGTGCTTTGCATATTCTTGTGCCAATGCCTGCCACGCAGTGCAGTACACTTGGTGCACCAAGTGTACAGCATACAATGAGGCACCACCGGGGGTACCTTCACCTGGTGGCAGACGGCTATAAACGTAGGAAATATCACAACAAGCCAGTTTTGTGGTGGGCTGGCTCATGTGTGCTTCTTCGTTTTCAAAGTCTGATCTTGGGCCCAAACCCTTCTGTCACTCCTGCTTCATTTCCGCGCCCTGCTCTCATTGGCACCTTTCAGGTGATGAACAAATTTGAAGTTGCAAGCAAAGCAGTATGCTCTCCCGCTCACATGTACCGGGGTGGCTATAGGCACGAGAGCATCCAGTGACCTCCACGTATGCATCACTGCCTTCTGCTCGCACGATCGACCGCAGCACACATCGTAGCTTGTATGAGTTCAGGTTACATTGTTTCTTGCGATGGCGACAGTGACTGCTCAGAAGGCAACCGCCCAAACTGCTTACAGCAGCAGCAGCAGCACAGGCGATGGTGACCTCGGCATTGACAGCTCGCTGCTGTACGAGAGCTTCACGGATGCCATAGCACACTGTGCGGCTGGCGCATATCTGGCTGTGCAGGCCTTCTTCAACGTATGTAACTGCAGTGCTACGTGTCGCATCATGCACACCAGCTGCTGCCTGTACTGCTGAAGCAGGATTGTGACAGAAGGGCGCTTGTTGGCGCACATTCATCAGCGTGTGCTGTCTGTGTTCTGTACCACTGCAGGCGTGTAGGAGCCCTGTAGTAATCAACACCGTAAAGAAGTGAGATCCAGTCACTGCACTGCCAAGCTAGCCAAGCACTGAGCAGCACAGCGCAGCACAGCAGCAGCGGCGCGCAGCACTGCCTCACACCAGGAAACATGCAGTAAGCATGCATGCCGTGTTGACTGTCTGTCCCCACACACACGCGTCATCGACAATCCAGGCATTTGCAGTGAACACGCAGAGCCAGCGCGCAGAGCCGCTGCTGCGTATCAATTCCCAACAGCTGTTTTTGAGGACATAAAGTTCGCTCAACTTGCCGTCACGAGCTGCAGAGAGCCATGCACCTTGCTCATTGCCCTCTCAGGACCTCCAAGACCGTGGTGCTTACAGCGCTGTGCCACTACGTGCTGCTGACAGTCGTGCTGTGGCCAATTGGCCTTCTCTTCAGACTGGTGAGCACAGCAAGGCCTGCATGCGCAGCTAGGCACAGTAGAACCAGCAGCAGCACAAACACGGCGGCGGCTGTGTGGTCCTTCAGCTGTAGCCGCCAGCTGTGTCCTGCATGCGTCCTGCTGCGCCATTGGCAGTTCGACTGCCGTGTTGTTGTTTGTCATTGCTGGGTCCATCTTGCAGTGCAACTTAAACCTGCTGCTCTGTTATAACAACAGTTTTCCCCAGCGTCCGCAGCGCTGCATGGTCATTGCTACCAGTTGGTTGCCGCTCCACTATGTTTCACTCGTGCCAAATGGTAGGAGGCCTGGGGACGCATGAGGATTCTTCATCATTACACACACGCGCTCCCTGCGTCGTTCCCTGCGTCGTGAAATGTAATTGTGCAGACCACTCGTAGCTCAGTCATTCGATCATTTTGCGTGCCACCTGTGTGCCGTGCAGCTGAGCCTGCTGACGCTGTTCCTGGTGAACATCAACGTCAATGCGCTGGTGACCAGCAGCATGGCGGTGTACCCCATGGTCACCATCATGCTCATCAAGTACGGTGAGCGTCCCCACAACCTCCAAAGTGTGATTTGTGAGCACAACACACATAGTAGGCACGTAAGGTACTGCAGTTGGGTAGTGGTGCTGGGCAAAGTATGCAGGCAGCATGGCGATGTTCGCCGTGGTCACCATCAAAAGCCTTTTGAGGCTCATCAAGTACGGTGAGCACATACTTTATTGTAGGCACGTAACAGTACTGCAGTTGGGTAGTGGTGCCGGACAACATGCGCAGGCGGCATTGCAGTGCATCCAATGCTCATCGTCATGCTGTCACAGTCTGGTGAGTACCGTATATATCATGGGCACGCAGCTGCATCGCAGTTGGATAGTGGTGCGGGGGCAGCATGTGCAGGGAGCATGTTTGTGCAACATGCATTGCTCATTGTCGCCCGCATATTGTGCGACGAGTACAGTTGTTGATGTTACAGCTGGAGGTTGGTGCGAGTGCAGGCAGCCTGCTCATGTACACTAGCTCAAGACCATACCATCAAGACAAGTGAACAGTGCATGCACAGCTTTGCAGATGGGTTGCAGAGTACATGCCACAGTGGACTTGCGTCCCTTGCAAGTGTGTGTTGTGCATGTGCATTGCCATGCATGGCACATGATCCTCTTGGCAGGCGATTGCGTGCATAGCTGCCATGTGCTGCAGTGTTGGTAGCTTGGCCATCTCTGGCCCCTGCTCTTCAGCCTTCTGGCTGGCTGGTTGGGGACCCGCCATTGGTGGGTTCAAGTGGGTCTCCATTATGGTTTGCCCCTCTTGCTGGAATAGCAAGTAACTAATTGAATTATTGACTGATTGCTGCAGTGTATCGTTCCTCCATGGATGAGTGCTTCAGCAGCACGTTGGCCCAGCTGGACCCTAAGTACGCAGCACACCTGGCAGCCATGCCACGCAGGTGCGCCGCTGGCATCCATGCCTTCTTGAATGTAAACAATATTGCCACAGACGCTGTGGTGTGAGGTGTGCATTATTTATGGCCCATGTGGTATGGCATAGTAGAGCAGGATGTGCTTGCAGGTGTGCCCTGTACTGCTCTACCTACCGCAAGGTATGTGTCACGCTAAGACCAGCTGCACCTGTTGCAGTGATGGTCCGCGTTGTTGCGGCTTGCCACATCATACCCACGGATTGCAAAAATACAGTATTGCACCTGCTGACACTAACATTAGTAATGCATTTCTGCTGTGTGTTGCTTGCGCCAGGTTCAAGCCCAGCATGAGTGAGAAAGTGCTGGCCAGGCTGGGCATCTCACTCGATGACAGCGAAGACCTCAAGACAGTGAGCAACTTGCTGGGGGCAGCCTCATTTCAAATGCAGAGCAGCATGTCCTGTATGCCAATGAAGGTGGCGTATGGCAGTGCCGGCCTGTGCGATGCACAGCAGCAGCCTTACATCAGAATAGCAGCTGCAGGCAGAGAAGGGAGCGATGCGAATGGAGCGGGGCTCCCTCTTCTTCCGCTCCAGTTGGGCGCAGGGCCGATGGCGTTGATGCTTGAATGGGTGATAATATGATGATGAGAGCAGGGAGTGATGCATGTGTACGTGGCAGGAGCGTAGCTGAAAAGGCCAGCAACAGCTCTCACGCACGGATAGCGTGCACTCTGGGTACCGCCACTCCCAGATATAATTCAGACCAGCTTAGACTCGTTCAGATATGGTTCAGACCGGTGCGCTGAGTCTGAAAGCCGGTGCATGTCGCCAGCCCAGGTCAGGTCTGTTGCTGCCGCCGCCTCCTGTGTGCAGATGCTGATGCTGATGCTGGTGGGGCTACTGCTGAGGGGATGGCGCAGCCTGCCATACATCGGCTGGCTGGTGGCTCCAGTGGTGAGGCACCACACAGCAGCCCGCAGCAGCACTGCATTGGCACTGCCCTGGGGGTGTCTGCTGTTGCGCGGCTCATTCTCTTGCTAGATGGCAGTGCTGCATCTCTGAGGCAGTGAACAGCAAGATGCGTTGATGCATGCCTCTGTCTGCACCAGCTTGAGGGAGTGCTGCTCTAGAGACAGATCTGTCGCATGCTGGGCATGCGCATGGCATGCGCTGTCGATGGAGCCGCGGCCGGCACAACCACAACTGCTTGCATTGCAGGTGTTGAGAGTCATTGACGGATCACTCACGGCCCGCCTGGCAGGTCATTGTTACAGTACACACCATTACAAACCATCACCTACACGCATCTCATGAGCAACTGCTGCTCGCCCTCTGCATGACAGTGGTTGTGCTTATGTTGCAGGTCCAGTTCCTGAGCATCCGCTACATGGTGGGCAGGCCTGTGGCGGCTGCGCTGCTGTCACTGCTGGCAGCGCTGCACCCTTCCCTGGAGGGACCAATCACGAGCTTTGTGCAGGTGAGCGTTGCTGCGCAGTTGTTGGTATCCGGCACAGAAACAGACCACGTGCGGAGCCGATCAGTCTTTTCTGCAGTGCTGGAGTCAGTCCATATGTTGTGGACGGGCCAGTCTCGCGCTCAGGTGCACAGTCGAGCAGGTGTGCAGCTGCCGAACCAGTTCTGGTGCACACAGCTTGACTGAGTGAGCAGTATACCTGGCAGAGGAACCTATTGTCTGGTATGTATGGAGCATGCCAGCGGCACATGTTCTGGAGGCAGCGCTATCAGCTCATGGTGCAAGAGGCCCTGTTGCAGCTTGAAGCTGCAATGCAACGGTTGCTAGACCGTGTGCAGGGCTGGCACTGTCCTGTTGCAAGAGTCTGCGCACCAGCATGCACAAAAGGGACCCCAATGAGCATCACCGTGTGTCTGGCTGCTGTGGTGTGGCATTCGTTCACTCTGATTGTTTGGTGTGGCTGTATACCACTATGGTTTTCTTAAGTCTCTGTGCTGCTGCTGTCGTGCTGCCGGGCGTGCTGCTGCTGCTGCAGCTGTGGGCCAGCAGCAAGGTGCTGGGGCGCTCCAGCATGCGCTACTACCTGGACAGGTGTGTGCCACGGCACAAGCGCGCAGCATTCATCAGGTGGGTGAGGCCCGTGTTGCTATGGTTTGATTTGGTAATTTGATTATGATAATGGTGGGTGAGGCCCTGGGTGATCTACGGCAACAACATTTGGGCGTGATGGGGAGTTCTCACTGTCAAGTGGCTGGGAGACAGCTGGGGTGTGCAGCACATGGCTGGACCCGCACTGGTCGCAGCGACCATGCATACTAGCAGGGCTGTGCGGCGGAGCTGCACATGCACAAGGCGTGATTTGCACATGCACTGTAAACAGCGCCGCCAGTGCACGTCAGTGACGGCACCAGCCACGAAGCAGGGGGTATTGCAAACTTTGCGCGCCGCCAACTCGTGCCGGCGCTTGGTGGCAGGCGCAAGCAGGGCTGCACATTGCATGCGTGAGCAGCCTTGCATGCAGGGGTAGGGTGTCACTGCATGGTTTTTTTGCTAGAGTGCTGCTACATTTTCACACTGGTCCACCGCGACGGCACAGGTTGGCCTTTTCGGTGCCACTAATGCCCTCAGCATGCAGCACTCAGCGGCTGCTGCCCACATGCCTTGCTAACACACCTGTCCCTGCAGGACTGGCCGAGCACTCGGTCAAATACTAGTAAACTTGAGGCCATAAGCCTAGGGCGATTATCTACCCCTTGATGAACGCCACGCTCACAATGAACGTCACACTCATCCCTTGCGCTGCTGCTGTTGCTGCTGCAGGGCGTTTGAGTACAGCGTGGTCTCCTACTTCCTGCTGCCGACTGCGCTGATGCGTGTGCCGCTGCTGGGCAGCCTGGTGGCCTTCCCCGGGGCAGCCATGGGCGCATACGCACTGCAGGACATGCTGTCGCGCAGGGCAGGCGTGCGGGAGGCACTAGAGCACCTGCAGTGACTGTCAGTGGCTCCCCCAGTGGCAAGGCTACCCATGCAACTTCCGCAGTGTGAAAGTTGTGAAAAAGGACTCTCAGAGCTCTGCGGCAGTAGCGTTCTGGCAGGCTCCTGTAAACTTTACTAAAGTGACATGAGGTCAGATGGCTGTCAGTGACTCCACGCTCCTGACCGGTTGACATAGGTGGTTACAACTTGTAGGCAGTGCCACGGCTGTGCCACGGCTGGGCCACCTCTGCAACTTGCAGACTCAGAGAGTCATCATGGCGCAAGTCACTTCCGAAGTGCAGTCACTGGATGGCATCGTGCCACCAGCTGGTGCGGCAGTGCAGTGCACAAACTACATCACAACGGTTGTAACCCGGTCGTAACAGTGCTCAGCAGTGCAGTGCACACTCTACACCCACGACACAGTCCCAACAGTGCTCAGCAGCTTGCACTGCAATCCATGTGGCACATGGTATGTGCAAGCAATGTCTGTAACACCGGCGCCCGTGCATTACCAACGCAAGCCGCAGATTCAACGCCGCTGCAGGCTTAGGTAGTATCAAAACTCGTACAGCAACAAACCTATGCAACAACTGGCCCAGTTGTAACAACCGGTGTTTCAGCACTCGATAGTATAGTACCAGTCATCACTGAGGCGTGCCACGCCTGCCACCGAGACGCCTGACATTCTCTAGGGATCTCGGTGGGTCGTGCATCCTGCAGTGCAATAAGCGCCATCCATCAGCAACCAGCATATACAGTGCTATGGCTCTTCCTGTCGATGCTAGTCGCATCACACTATGCTGATTACCACAGCCGCAGCTACGATGCACCTGGCCATACCGCCCCATACAGTCCTGAGATAGCGCGCACCAGTGACAAGCCTGATAGGATCACCTTGATGCAACAAGCCGATGCTGTGCCGCCGTGGCATTAACCACAGATCGTTGATGCACACTACACGTATGGCCCACTTCACACGCAGATGAGTGCAAGCAGCAACGCTGCAAGTTCACCAACACTGCTCACCAGCCTTGTGCATGCTGAGCGTGCACCAGCACTGTGCCGGGTTGAGGCCTCAACCCTCAACCCGTAACCCAAACCCAACCCCAAGCACTCGTTGAACGACATTGCTGCCGTGCATCGCCAGGCGCACTACACACCTCAAACAGCAACTGCCACCAAACCTTCACGCCTGCAGATGCAGTGTATCATGCCTGATATCAACTTCCTGAAAGCTACTCGTACAACCACAGCCCATGCTGCAAATGGCAGCCGCTGTCTTGTGCCCTGTCTTGTTGCAGTCACTGCTAGCTACTATAGTAGCCAGGAAATGTATGACCAATAAGATGTAGGCTCTTTTCAGAGCCACAAGATAATAGGCATATCTGTGGTCACCTTTCACCCTATCAATGTGTAGGGTGTCCAAGGTTGCACACATGTCTTGCGCAATTGCGCAGTCTGTCTTGCGAGTGTGACAGGCAGAGCCCGTGATGGGCTACTGCAGTCATGGTGATCGTAGCTTGGTGGAGAAGTACAACAACAGTGGTGCAAGCAATTGCAGTACAACCTTCGACACAATCAGACTCATAGCCAGTCCCCGGCCTACTCTGCTTGCAGTGCAGCTGCCTGGCAACACACAACAGGTGCACATACGACATGCACGCAATGCGTTGTGTAGAATCTGCATGTGCTGCTCCTGTTTTCCATCTTCTCCAATTCGTCTCTGCAATGCTGCCAAAGGAATAGCCGAACACACGTACACCACATAGAGGTGCTAAAGGAGAAAGCCTGTCTTGCTGCTGCCTCATTGTAAGCTCCAAGGAGCGTCCACATGCTGTACTGCAGTACCTGCAACCTTGTGTACCATAGATACCTCAACACCTCGCCCTGAGGCACATCCCTGCCAGCCACCACAATGATGCACATATGGGAGCTGGCGTACGCAGCCTTTGCCTGCAGCAGCCAGCAGCACCATGCTGTGCGCTGCTGGCCTGTCACAGAGAGTGTAGTACAACAACAAGAAATGCCTCCAAGCCCGCCACAGTAGTGTACATGCGCCAACTGTGTACTTACTATGCCATAGCATGCACGCATGCATCATGCATAGCATGCTGTGACTCACCCCCCAGTCCCCAAACAAACAATGTCACGACAAACAGTCAGTGCCAGCACAGCACAGCAAATGCCAACTGTGTCCATGCAGCTGGACTGTGCATGCAGCAGTATTGCCAATGCAGCAATCACTGCTGAAGAATTGCAAGCATACATGCTGTTGGTGCCCTGGCACTCTGGCAGAGAAACACAGGTTTTTCCAGCCAAAGCAACACAGCTGCAACATCAGACTCAAAGCAAACCCTGCTACCCCAAAGAAGCAATCGAGTGATCTGGCTGCTGTCATGGACGCCAACAGATCTGACACACGCCACCCCCCTTTCATTTTGGCCCCTGGCGTGCAGGGCTATTGCTTGCACCAAACGTTCGCCACCCAGGCAGCAGTACATGAATAGGCAGCCACATCCACAGTCACTGGCATGCCACTTTGATTAGGATCGTGTCTCTTGTGCTCCACACCACTGAACATCACATGATCAGTGTTGCTTTTGCTCCAACACTTGCAGACACATAATCGCAGGTCCAAGCACTCACACAAGTACACTGCAGAAGCAGCAACACCAGACCATCCTGACTGCTGCTGTGCTGATCCACACAGTACTAACTACACAGCATGCCACTCATAAAGCAACCTTCTGACAACACCAAGAACATTGCAGCGCTCGCATGCGCGTAGCTTCACTCAAAGCCTACTAAAGATGTCTGACAAGAAGTCAATGCCTAATGAACAACGCCTGGCAACGTGACACAGCAATTGCTGCAGCTGCTACAATACACACCACACTCACAATCCATGCCTGCCTGGCAATGACATCACAACGCAACAGCTAGACCAACACCTGTTAGATGCTTGTAGATCCCTTGATTCCCTGCGCTTTTGCCGTCTGCCTTGCACCATCTTTATCTGGCCAAAGTCTGTGTCGCACACTCCTCTGAGAAGATGCAGAACCCTGCTATCAACGCTTCCAGTTGCACTTGATACAAACCGCTGATCGCCTCTCGCTTTCCCAGCACAGACACGACTGCTGATCCTTGTCCATTCCAGCTGTCGCCAGCACAGGCATGATCAGTTGTCCCCCTCACTTCCAGCTGTCGCCAGCGCCCCCATCAAAAGATGCCAAGCAGCTGGCCAGAGCAGCGCCTGGCGCCTCAAGCAGCGCCCTGCCAGTCTCCCTGCTGGCACGCAGCGCACGGATCACTGCACGCCTGCGCTGGCGCCGCACATGCGCAGATGCCTGCAGCACCTCTGCTGTGTACATGTTGAGCATGAGAGCACGCTCGCGTGACTGCAGCTCCAACTGCATGGCTTCCTCCATGCCGCTGCGCAGGGCAGCTTCTGCCCTGCTTAACGTGCCACTGGTGGTGCTCTGGTTGCTGGTGGTGGTGCTGCTGAGGCGTGCAATGTGGCGGATGATTACGCGTTGGTTCTCTGTATCTGCTGTGGGGTTGTCTGGAGGTGTGGCGAGGCAGATGGCCTCGTTGACAACACGGCTGGAGTTGGCTGAGTCAGCGCGGTTGAGGGCGCTGCTGAGCGGCTGCAGCGATGGCGCAGAGAAGCTTTCGATGTCCCCATAGCGCTCCAGGCAGCTGCCGGCTTGGAAGGCTGTCACATGAAGCAGGCCTGTTTGCAGAGTACAGCAGCCAGACCAAGAGCAGCGCGGAGACTGTCAGCACATGCATGGTGTTGCTGGCGGCTGGGAATGATTAGAGCACACTCTCGTGTCTGGAAGCATTCGAGTGCTACAGTGCAACAACAGAAAACCATAAGTAATTATCCAACTGCCATGAGTCAGCAACAGCTTGATACAGCAGCAGCAGTCACTATGTACAGTAGCATGGAAAGACGGCCATGCCGATATATCGCGTGCTGTTTGGCTGTCTGTGACCACTTCAGTACCTGTCATCAGCTCACCTTCCACGACGACCTCTTCCTGCAGCCCCTGTCGCAGGGCGGAGCTGAAGTCTGGGGCATGCATGGGCAGAGCTCCAGGGCGGGCCCTCTTATGCTGTGACGCTCCTGCTGACGGCGCAGAGCGTCCTCCTATCAGTCCCTGCACAAAACAAAAGTAATGCTCATGAGTGCGAGCCACGTTTGGTTGTGAGCGAACATGTGGGCGTTGGGCCCGCCCTTCTTCTATCCTTTTAAGCTCAACTCATTCACGGCTGAAAAGATACATAGTATATGCTGCAGTCCATTTAATAGAAAATCGACAAAAAGGGTAGAACAAACCGCACCTTCATGGCTGGCGTTGCGGCCTTGCTGTCAGTCAAGCTTGTTGCTGCTCGCCTCCCTATATGTTTGGCTGCTGAAACGAGCAGAAAAGCGGAGTAGAAGCTACAATCAAACTCTCAGTTTTAGCGTGAACGTGAGCCACAGTCGAACACGTACAGCAGGCAGCTTCCTGTCAGTGTGGCGTGCTGCTCCTTATACTGCTGCTCGAGAACTGAGTTTAATGATTGTAAAACGTTTTTGATGTGATTGCTAACATATTGCAGTGTTACAACAATCGGGAGCTTGCTATTTCAAAGGCCGCGCGCAATTCTGTCAGTCAGTCACCTCTGTCACTCTCTGTGCGACTACCGTGTCCTGCCAGTCCAACGGCCGTTGCCTTCGTGCATTACCTTCCGTATCTCGCTGTCCTCACGCATACTCCGGCATGTAAAGCAGCTGCATGCATGACACTGGACAACGCCTGCAGTGTCTGACGGAAGTTCATTGGTTGCACGGCTGTCCGCGAAGCTTGAGCTCGACGTATAAGCACCCGATCAGAATAAATAGCCTGGTAATTAATCCCGATTGTTTATGCCTTTGGCCGCAGCTGCATACCACAGTGCAGCAAATTGCACATGAGCAGCCACATCATCCTCGCACGTGAGCAGCCACAAGTTCCTGGCAAGATATGTACATGCAGAGCATGTGTGCATCTGTGCGTGTACGCAATGTGGCAGATAACCTTGATGAATCCTGCAGCCAGCTGAGCATGCACGAACAAAAAGTACACTCACGCAGTCAGATCACGCCCCACAGATTGAAGAGTAGCATATGTGCCTGCTGTATATACACTGCATATGACAGCACAAAACAGATACGCGCCCACACGCTCTTGAACCACTGGGCGTAGCATACATTGAACGCACAGATCTGCCCTGTATGCAGTATCCAGCAGACAGACAACGCAACACCACAAGGCATGCAGCCTGACAGGCTGAGCCTGACGTGCTGCGCCGCACAAGTTTACACCGCACCACAGTGTGCCGCACAGGTGGTTCTGCTGGAGTGATCCCGACGAGCAATATGTCAGGTTTGCTTGCTGCAGCCTCCCGTGACGTTCACACCCAGCACTGTGGCAACACTGATGGGCAGCTGTATGGCTGTGCTGCTCACAGGACTAACGCGTGCCAGGTTCACCACCTGCATAGAAGCAGAGTACAGCGCAGCAGTTACTCACACGGCCATGTTGATTCCACATGACATGTGCCCAGGGCCTGGGCCGTTGTTGGTTGAGATGCATGCTGTGCTGGCGTGGCAGACACACGTTTGCAATTTAACAAGGGCTACTTAACCTTGCCAAGCCAATGCTGGCATATTGGCTGGCTTTTGGTGCATCACAACCAAATGCACCTGCACACATGGTCGCCCACGATTCAATGCCTGCACCCTGCCCTGCTTTGGCATTCACTGATTGGGACTCACCCCGAGTTCCTTGCCGCATTGCGCCTTGGTGAAGGGCCCCAGGGACGCCACAAAGCTGACACTCTGGCTGTTGCACACCTGCCTGGCTGCTGCTGCAGCAGCAGGCCGGCTGGTGCGAGCTGGCTGCAACAGCCCCACCCCTGACAGGAACTGGTCAGCGATGATGGCACACTTGCCCCTGGTCACCACATACGTTGGCGCCTGACTGAAGTCAAATGTAGCTGCAGGGCTGGCTGCTTCTGAGCCGTCCACAAACTGCAGCCGCGCAACGACAGACGCCATGCCGGCAAGACTTACAGGGATGTTGCCCGTAAACGTGCAGCTGATGCTGCTGTTTGCAGGAATGTTACTAACGCCACCAGAGTTGCTGCCACCTGGGCAGGTTGCGCCCCAAGTCACCAGTGCCCCCTGGCCTGCAGCAGCTGCGTCAAGAGGTGTCACATCCAGCAGCAGCTGAGCAATCTGCAACGCTGCTGTGCCAACGCTGCGCACGCTGACAGCGCCAACCATTTGCCGCACAGCTGCTGCTGCTGTTGCTGTGTACCGCAGCTTGAACGAGACGTCCAGGGTGGAGCCCACAGACACCTTGATGCTGCTGCCTGCAGCAATCTGGCCTGTGATATTCCAATACGTAACCTTCAAAAACTGCAGCTGCAGTGCTGTGATGTTCAAGGCAGCTGCTGCGCCAGGGCAGCCGCTGAACTCCATGACCACGCCTGCTGCTGCTGCTGCCAATGCACCTTGGCCTGTGGTGGGGCTGGCAATGGCCACATTGGCGGTCTTTATACACATCAAGCACAGACACATGTTGGTTAGAAGCCAGAGGTTGCTGTGCAACCACATCTGCAAAAAGACAATCAATTGCTGCAGAGCAGACACGCAGAGTTGTAACAGAGCTGGCTCTGCACGTGCAATGAAGCTTGCAGCAACACCAACAGCAGCTGCAATTAGTCCCTTGCATGCACACCGCACAAGCATCCTGGCAGTGCAAGCAGCAGCCAGCTATTGAGAGCACGATGTACTGCAGACGCTCACCCTGAAAGTGCCACACTGCTTGTCTGTGACCGGGCCATACGTTGCGCCATAGCTCAAGCTCAGGCTGTCACACACCACATCAGCTGCCCTGCCTCCACCAGCCTCGCCAGGCAGCAGGTCGCTGCTGCTGGCCTTGCCAGCACTGCTGGGCAGCAGCAGCTGCTCACCACCAGGGCCCATCACCTGGAACGCATTCACCAGCGCTGCACATGCCCCAGCTGGCTTTGCATCCCGCGCGCCTGCAGGCACGCTGGCCAGTGGTACTGCTGCTGATGCTGCCTCCCTGCCGCTGCTTGTCGACACAACTGCCACCAGCTGAGCTGCACTGCCAGCTGCAATGAGGTCACCAAAGGGCCCAAAGGCAAGCAGCTCTAAGCTCCAGCTGCATTCTAAAATGCCGCTGCCGAGCAGCTGCCCAGATACAGATGCAAAGCCAGATGCATCACGTGGGCAGCTAGCCCACACACGTGCAGATGGCCCAATGCTGCCAAGTATGCTGAGCTCAACCTGTGCTTGCGCAAGCACAACAGGATCCAGCAAATTGGGGTTACGGATTGTCAATGTGCCGCTGATGGTGGCCCCGGGTGGCGCAGCACTTCGCTTGTACTGCACCATGAATGCTGCTCGGAAGATCTTGCTGTATGGCAGCTTGACGTTAGGCGTGATGGGTGTGTTCTTCACGCTCCAGATGTAGCTAGTGGCCGGGCGGATCTCCAGTAGCTGCAGTGCAACAACTGGCAGTGCCAGCTTTGTCCCAGAGGCCCCCAGCTGGCTGTAGGCGCTTGCAACAACGTTGACAGCTGCTGCTGACACAGGGTTGGCAGCAGCGAGGCTGCCAAACGGGGAGCAGCCAGTGATGTCGACAGTAGCACTTGATGAAACGGACGCTGGTGCCATGATGCTGCCGTTCAATGGGTGCACCCGTACGTAGTTCACCACCTGCACCGTACAGCAGAGGTAAGGCGGCAGCAGCAAGCATGTGGTCACCTTGTGCAGCAGCAAAATGGGCACGCTGTGCAGCCGACAGATTGGAGCAGAAGTGATCAAGCGGTTGTGCTCTGTGCTGTGACGTGAGCAAGCGGGTGCTGTCGCAACTTTACTCACCTGGCGGTTGAACTTTGAAAAGCATGCACCTGGCTGCAACCACATGAGAAATGCAAGGTGCACACATGTGCCAACTACTGTCGAGCAGGTGCTGCCTATGCGAGCCTCTACATGGCAATGCCGGCAGCTGCTCCTCACCTTGAACCTGCCACATTGGCCAGCTGCGTATGGCCCAAGCGTAGCAGTATATGCATACGCAGCACTGTTGCACAGCAGCACACCACCCTTGCTGCTGCCAACCCCGAGCGCTGCAGCAGCAGCCTCTGGTGCCTTGGTGCCACTTGCAGGCACTTTGCTGGGTGCCAGCACTGCAGGGTTGTCTGTGGCTGACAGGAATGTGTCGCTGACCATTGCACAGGCACCAAGTTCTGCAGCCTGTGCAGCAGCAGGTGCGGCTGCCGGCCTTGTGAAGCTGAAGGGTGCGCTGATCAACTCCTTGCCTGCATCTGTTACTGCCCTCGCAAACACCACACCCTGTGCTGGCGCTTCAGCCGGATAACTCAGCACAAAGCTACACATCAGCTGGCCCTTTGCAGGAACAGTGACGCTGCTGGCAAGTACGCTTGCAAGGTTGGCATCTGATGCGCTGCTGTCGCTTGGGGTGCTGCATGTAGCTGCTGAGTAGCCCCACGCAGGCTGTCCTGCTGAAGGCGCCTCCACTGCAACTTCACCCAGCATCACAGGTGATGCCAGAGGATTGCGCAGCAGCACATTGCCCCGCAACAGCACCCTGTTCGGCAGCTGCGTGCGCAGCAGCTTCACATTGTACTGCAGGGCTGCTGTGCTGCCAATAGGCAGGGATAGCGCTGCAGGCGTTACTGACACCTTGGGCTGCCAGGTGAAGCTGAGTACGGTGCTGTCCACCCTCACAAGCCCAAAGGCGATGCTGGGGGAGCTGCTGTTGGCTGCTGCTGCTGCTGCAGCACCGTAGTAGTTAGCACCAGAGCCCGGCTGCGATGCTGCTGTGCTCTGCTGCAGGCGGCGCCGCATGCGGCGCAGCTGCCAGCGCTGCTCCCTGCTGTCTGCATTGACCAGCAGCTGCTCATCTGCCAAGGTGGCAGCAACCTGCTGCAGGCCTTGCTCAGGTTGCAGCAGCTGCTGGCCCACCTGCTGCTGCTCCTGCGCATCATCACCCCAGCCCTGCACTTCCGACCCCTGATGCTGCTGCTGCAGGACAGCAGAGCCTACGCCTTTCAGCAGCAATGCAGGGTCGAGAGCACTGCTGTCTAGCGCTGCCAGCCCCTGGTTGAGGCCGTAGCCAGTCTGCAGGGCTTCTTGCAGCTGCTGCAGGTCCATGCCTGCCTGGCCTGGCGCTGCTTCTAACTGCTGCATTGCCGCAAGCCCTGACCCACTATGCTCCTGCTGCTGCTGCTGCTGCTGCTGGTGTAAGCCAGGGTGCAAAACTGGACCAAGCCTGCCACCATGCAGCACATTCTGCTGCTGTGTAAGGCTGCTGGGCCGCTGCTCCTGCTGTGGCAGCCAAGCCAGGCCACTGTCCAACCCCTCAAGGCCATCAGAGGTGCTGCTCTCCACACTGCTGCTGCTGCTGGAGCCCGCATTGCTGCTGTTGCTGCGATGCTGCCCTTCCTGCTGCAGCCGCCGCCTGCCTCTCCTCCTCCTGCCGGTTGGCACCGCAGCCTCATACTCGTACGTGTAGTAGTACTCACCAGCAGCAGGTGCTGGTGTAGGTGCTGCTGGAGTGGGTGCTACTGGCACGGGTACAGCTGGCGTATAGTACTGCATTGCTGGTGGTACCATCGTTGGCACAGGTACAGGTACGGGCACAGGCACAGGAACATACACTGTAGTTGGTGCTGCAGGAGGGCCAAAGATGACTGCTTGGGAAGCTGGAGGCATGCTGCTGCTGGGTGCAGGGGTCAGCACTGCTGCTGGTAGTGGCGGGGGTGGTGCTGGCGCTGGTGGGCTGCTGCATGCTGTGATGGACACCAGCACCAGCGATGAGGCTGTTGATGGCGGCTGCTCCCCACCCAGGGGGTTGACCCGCGCTGTGCGCATCACCTGGTGCAGTTGTGTTGGCGAAAGCATGAGTCAATTAATGCAATGGGAATGCAGCATGGAAGTGTTGTGCAGGTACTGTGATTGAATACTGCCAAAAGCATACACGGTTATCCAATCAGTCAAATTGCCGTACTTGAAACGTACAGCAGCAGATTGGCAAGCGCAGGAAGTGCAACGCCTGATGCTGCTCACATCCATCAATATTTTTGGCAAGTCTGCTGCAGCTACAGCCGTTTGCTGCCCTGCATCACTCTCACCTTGTATGTGCCACATGCCACACCATTGCCATATGGGCCGAACGCAACTCTGTATAGGCTGCGCACAGTGCCACACACTGCCAGTGCCCCCCCAAGTGCAGGCACGCTGCTGCCAGCTGCCAAAGCTCCAGGGGCCAGGTACAGCTGCCCTGATGCAAATGTGTCGCTGGCCATGGCACACTTGCCAAGATCCAGAGTGTCTGCTGCTACAGCGCTGCTTGCAGGACTGCTACCAGTACTGCTGCTGCTTGAATATGTTGCAGCGTTGCTGAAGACAGCCATGCTTGCAGGACTGGCCAGCTGGCTGCCACCCAGCACCACTGCTTGCGCCTGCACTGCCACAGGAGCGTTGCTGCTGCCTGGCAGCTGCACGGCAAAGGGGCATAAGATGGCTTGCTGCGCGTCAACCACCACATAGCCCTCCCGGTTGCGGGGGCACTCTGCAAGGCCTCGCAGGGGTGGCTGGTCTGCTGTTGGCTGCTGCACCAGCACCTGCACTGCTGTCAGCTGCAGGCTGAATTCTCCTGGGTTGTTCACACGCAGGGAGCCTGACACAACGCCCACACTGCCTGCTGCTGTGCGAGTGAAGTTTGAAGAGATGACGAGGTTCCCCACGTATGTACCGACCCTGATGCTGAGGCCAGAGGGGTATGTGGCTGTCTCAACTGACCATGTGTACTTTGTAGCCCGGCCAGCTGCAAGGCTGACGATGCTGACAGTAGGGCCTGTTGTTGCTGGCAGTGTTTGTGTTGCTGCTGCCTGTGCAAATACTGAGGCAGCTCCATGGGTGTCGAGCACTGCAGAAAGCACCAAACAAGAAGATGCAAACGTGTGGCAAAGTTTATATGGATCACTGCAGCAAGTGGCTGCTACACTGAATAGCCCTGCCACTAAAGCGCTGCACAACCACCTGTTCAGTTGGCAGAGGCGGTACGGTACTGCACGACAGCAACTGCCTGCCAGGTAGACTGTTACTGGCACATGTGTTATGGAAGCATGAAGGCATGTGGGTATGCTTGCAGAGCGGCCTTACAAGACACAGATTGGGCATACGAATGGCTTCAGACATCCTCTCTTTTGTCGCCAGGCTGCTGACAGCACATGTGCTGTGTGAACAGATGCCACACCAACTACTTACCATGAGCGTTCAAAAGCAAAAGAAGGCACCAGGCTTGCAGAGCAAGCCTCTTCATCGTTTGTAGCTCCTAGCAGGGCCCATCATCTGCTGTAGCAGCAGCACCAGCTGCACCCCGAGGTTGTGCTCCCCAGAGGTCCGCAGACTTTATTTTGTGCTATTTAAGCCTCCACGTTGTTGTACTGTTTGCCCTGTCTTGAACTATCGGTCTCAGCTTGCAAATCAGTCTCTGCTTCGAGCCTGCTGCCGGTCCCTGGTTGTAATGAATGATACTGCCACTTGATTGGACTGCTGGCACCGATGAATATTGCTCTGTGAGCAGGGTAGAGCTCAGGACGGCCTGTTTGGGTGTGAAGCAACCTGTGAGCAGCACAACGGTTAACGACACAACAGATCTGCTGCAGGACAGCCGAAACAACATATGAACAAACACTTATAACAATTGCAGCCGCCATTCAACCCAACTGTGTGTTTGCTGCTGTGACAGAAAACCGGCAGTTGTTTGACTGGATCCTCTGCTGCGGCCCGATGCGGTGACTTGGTAATCAACCTGCTGTTGTTTACGGTTCTGAAAGAGTGTGGCACGTTACTGACCCGACACTCATCAAGCTTCCTACTAGGAGCTAGTAGCTTCCTCACCTGCCCAGGTGGTTGCTTTCAGAAACTCCCCCACTACAAAGCTTAGCTAGATACCCTTGAACGCTGAAAGCCACGGACATACTCTTAACTGTTCAGAGCAAGCGACTGATATATACACTTTCGCTGTCAGCAGAGCATACAGCAGGTGCGTGCAGGTCCTGCACTGCAGGACGACATTGAATGATCAACAGACCACGTCACAGGCAGAAATTCAATTCTGGAAAACAGGTTCAGTGTTTGCAGCAGTCTGAAGTGACCCTGGCGTTCGTGCCGCTGCATGCGCTCGCTCTGACCCTTGTTCTGGGCTTTCCTTGCAGTGCAGCACGTCGAAGGCGCATCAGACAGCCAGTGCAGGAATCATAGAGCCTATCACGGCAGTTGGAGCAGGAGTACACCGTCGGCAGCAACCTCCGACATTGCGCGCCGCGCTCCGACAGTACCAGCAGCATGGACAGCCTCTTCGACAGATCTATTCTAGAACGGATTGCCTATCAGATCTGAAGGACACGCTTTCAGCATCCCAGCTATCTGCTGTCATGCAGTTGTGTGCTGGTACAGCTGGAGTGGCAGCACAAACAGATGTGAGCCCAAGGAAGTCTTTGAGTTACAGGAAGCTGCAGGACTCTCCCAAGGTGCTCAGTAGGTCAGTGTCGGCTGCTGCAGCTGCAGCAGCGGGTACATCAGTTCAAGATGACCAGCAAAGCTGCAGGTGGTCAGCAACAGCAGCGGCAGCGGCAGCAGGGAGCAGCACACGTGGTAGATCCAGCACGGATGATGCGGGCTGCCAGCAGCATGACCAGAAGCATTCCATGGCTCTGGTAGTGTCCATTGCTGATGCGCAGGAGACTAGCAGCTTTGATCTTGGCGATCTGCTCACAGCTACATTGCCAGTGTCTGGGGCACACGCAGCTGCCGGAAAGTCAGCACCTGCAGCAACCAGCAGCAGCAGCAGCAAGCCAGTCCCACCGCCTGTTCTGACCCTGCCAGAGCTGCAGGAGCAGCAGCACCACGAGTACAGCCAGCACCACCAGCAGCACTGGATACCCCGTGCTATGCCTGCACAGCCCAGCCCATCAGCGGCAGCTGCAGGCAGAATGCTGATGCAGCCCTGCATGGCTGCTGCAGCAGCCAACTGCAGCGGCGCCCTCAGCCCACCAGCAAACATCGCTGGTGTACGCGCAGCAGCAGCACTGCTTGGCAGTGGAGAGTGCACTCCAGAGTGCCTGTCACCTGTCGCACAGTCAACAGCAGCCATCAGGGGCCATGCAGCAGCACTAGAGGCTGCGATTTGGGCCAGCCGCCTGCGCTAGCTAGCTGTACTGCACGATTGCCAGCGACGCGAGTGCAGTAGCGCTGAGCATGTTGCAGCAGGGATTCCACCTAGGTATCTTGGTTTTGATTTTGACAGCACGGGGAGGGGTGGGGGTCAAGCAGGTTGAAGTTGTACTGTATGCATTCCTTGGTGCAGTATATGTGGGCGCAGAAGACCAGCTAATACAACCAGGTGTGTACAAGACAACGACATGCTGTACTACAGTAGTACTCGGGCGTTGTTCCAGCATGGCTAGTTGTACAGCCAAAGCCACCATGCATACAGGCTGCATATGATCATCCTGTTGGTGCTGTGGTTTGCTGTTTTGCGTCGGATGCATGCAGTGCATGCCATGCATGCCATTTCAAGATGAAATGGTGGTGTTGGCGCTCAGCAGATAGCCGTGACTTTACATATGTACGAATCTGCACAAACGTGCACGGTGCACACCAACACGCGGCAGTAGCATGCATGAAGTGCATTTATCAGGAATTTATGCAGGGCCGCCATAGTATGGTGAGTCAGCAGCAGGGTGCTGACACCAGAATGTGTTGTTTTTTTTCGGCGATGAACACGCTGCACTGCCACTCTGTTGCTTGGCTGTACTTTCCTGGCCACTGCAGGCAGACAATTTCTGTTGGCTGATTCAGTAGGCAGAAGAATGCATCAGAAAGGCAGTTTTGGCAAACCGCATGGTAGGGCCTGTACTTGTAGTTGTACTGCAGCAGTTGGTGTTGTGACAAGATATGACAATTGATGCGCTCAGCTGTGGCATGGTGTGACGACTCTGGGCTGCAGCAGCCTGATCAGGCTACTAGCACCTCACGCGCATGAGCGTTAGGATGCTGGTAGCAGTACATGACACAGCCTGTGCTGCGGCAGCACCATTTTGTGGGCATTACTTTTTCAAATCTCAACTGGATGCCAGTTGGCATTGCTTGTTGCATCACTAATGCATTGACAGTCAGGCAATGTAGTCATATGATGATGATGAGGCTATGTAATCATATGTGTGCATCATGTGCTTGGCGGGAGCGCCGCGCTTACTAGCTGTTGTTTCTCCAAGTCTGAATTCCACTTTTTTACTTGGGTGCAGCGGCGGCGGCAGGGCGGTCACTGCTTGCGGCAAGCATGTCAAATCCAGTGCAGAACTGTGCCGCATATGATATGCACTGCCGCAAAGTCTTTGCCCAGACGGTTTGGGCATAGCTGCTCTGGCAGAAAACTGGGAGTGCAGTACATGAAATTGCAGCCTAGGGTTTGCAGCTGCTGACGGCCAAACTGAGTCAGCGTGTTGCACTGCTCAGCACATGGTGGATATGTTGAAGCACTGTGCAAGTTGCTGCACCGCGTTGACCTCAGGCAGCAGCTGGCTCATACAGCACCGTCACGGTACCGGCTGGCAATGGTGTTTTGATAATTGTTCGCTTACTGGCGTGGTTGCTTTGCGCCCAATGAGCCTGCCAGGCATTGGCTCCCCAAACGGGCGATGTTTCCTTTGTGTAACAATTCAAAGTTTGAATCGCTGAGCCGGTGCTGCGGCCACTTGCTGAAAACACTCTATGACAGCCTGTGGCAGGGAGGCTGCAGAGTTCAACCGCGGCGGTTGTCCTGGCCTGCCGTGCAGTAACTGAGGATTTGAAGTCAGACCTTGACTGAGTTGCACTCCGAGTGACTCACCGTAGTCGGACTACGCTAGTAGTACGACTGTAGTCAGTATTATACTTTGGGCTGGACGGCCCAGAGCCTGCTGAGCAGTGTAGTAGCACAGCAGCTTGACTCAAAGTTTGAGTTCTCCATGTGATTGCGGTACTCGGATTGCTGGCGGCTGCGGGTTAACCGTTGACATTCACATTAGTCACTACCGTGACTCAAAGTTTTGAGGAGTCATCATCATCATCATCATCATCATCATCATCATCATCATCATCATCATCATCAAATTACCAGATCAAGCCATAGCATCAACGCCATCGGCCCCGCGCCCCCCCCCCGGGGCGGAAGAAAGAGGGAGCACCGCTCCATTATATTGCAACTATTACGCACATCCCAAGCTTTCACAAGATACGCAGCAATGCTCCTAGACACCAGTCGGCAAAACCCCTTGCTACCCCAAACATCATCAGAAACAAAACGCAACAACTTGGTCGATGCATCAGTCAATGACAATACATTGCGCAATTTTCCAGCACCACCAGCAACTGTCTATTGCAAAAAGACCGAACCTCATCCAACATAGTATCTCTTTGAGCAGAAGTGGCAGGACAATCAAACAACAGATTTGACAAAGACTCAACATTCTAACCACAAGCAGGACACACTGTATTAGGATCTGCTCTGCTACCCCCATAACGGCTGGTATGCTCGTGCACACAAAGACATCCCATGCGAACACGCATCAGCAACTCAACGCCACGTGTTGGCGCACCAGCACACAAAAATGGCCTGGGCCGTTTGAAGCGCATGGCATCAGCATGCGTAGGGTGAACATGCATGACGTAACGGCTCAAAGTAGAGTGTTGCAGTGATTTGAGTTTTGAGTCAAAACGTAAAATGAGCCGCCCCAGGTGGGCGCACGGCCGATGGCGTTGATGCTATGGCTTGATTTACAAATTTGATGATGATGATGATGATGAAGATGATGATGATGATGATGATGAAGATGATGATGATGATGATGATGAAGATGATGATGATATTGATGATGATGATGATATTGTTATTGATGATGATATTGATGATGATGACATGATGATGATGATGATGATGATGATTATGATGATGATGATGATGATGATGATGATGATGATGATGATGATGATGATGATGATGATGATGATGATGATGATGTAAAATGAGCCTCATGCATGGTGACCAGTGGGAGCGGCAGGCACATCAATCATTGGCTGAGTCAGCCTGTAGTCATCACTGGCGGCTAGTGTCTGAAATAATGTGAGGTTACCCGCAGGCGGTTATCGCCACAGCCATCTCAACACCGTCACAACGGTGTTGCTGATCATTAGACCCCATGTCAGTCCGAAACCACCAGACAGCTTGGCAATGTGATGCAGCATGAGGTGCAAAGACACACAGCAGACCATGAATGAAAGCACGTGTCAGCCCTACATGCCATGCCATATATACCCAGCAGCGCCCACCAGCGACCCCAAAGACCGCCCCCGCCCAAACCTCTCTCAAATTCTTTAATAATAATAATAATAAGCAATAATGGCAATATGGCTAATAATAATAATAATAATAATAATATGTAATAATAGTTACATGTGGGTCCAGTCACCATCTCAGATGATATGAGCCACCCCAAAATGAGCACAATGTCAACGCATGACGAAAGAAGATGAGCACACAATGTAGCAGATTGAGGCCATCCGTTGAGCACAGGGTCTCTCCAGATTGAGCATAAGATTATATCTGCGGTGTGTCAGTGACACACCCCAATCAGCCAACAGCATGTGCTGAAGAAGCACACCAACCAAAAAGCATGTTGTCAAGATCACACAGCCAGAGAGATAGGCAGGGCAACTAAGGCGGCATAAAGGCGGCAGCAAACCAATAAAGTGACAGGATGCATGTGTAACTCGTCAAGTAACCTAAACTCATCACGGGCTAGGAGCAACAGCGTCTAAGGCGTCATCTACAGGGACATAACCCTCAGGCTGAATTGGCACACTTTGATGGTCAGGGGACGACCCCAGCAACACTGAGCGATACAACCACATCTGATAAACCACCACAGCCAAGCCCTCTTGATCCTCACAGTCTAGAATGCGCGGCACCAACTCGTTAGCATAGCGATCTACAGTACCCGCAGGATAGAACACACTAGGGCAGGCACCGCGCAAGTGGTCATATGCAGGGCATTCTAGCAGAAAGTGTTTGAGATCCTCCCCATTGTCATAGGTCCCAGTCCGGGCGTGCACGCGTGTGCGCCAAACTGCTCGGCTAGCTGCAACAGGATTAGCACACGAGCACAGTCTACACAACCGCTGCTGCCTGGGCACCCGAGGGCGGGCATGTCTACCCAGCTGCACCTCCAACTGTGCAGCCCCAGTGCAAAGCCGTGCAAGGCACTGCAACACCCGGAACGGCAAGCATAATTGCATGTATTGAGGTTGTGTGTTGCGGTCAAAAGCAGCATCAGCCTCCATAGGATGCACCAGGCAGCATGTGTGCACATAGTAACATGATTGCTTGGTGCTGTTCTTGGGTCAGCATCCTCCGCACCTGCATCGGCCCACCCCTGCTTAACCAAGCTTGCAAGGGCAGCAGACACGGCTGTAGCATGCAACTCAAGCCCACATACACTTGCAGCCGTCACCCCAGGCCCACGCCATGCAGCCTGCTGTATAACACCAAGTCGTTGCATAGTGTGCAGCAGATAGTATGTCCAGCAAGTTTTGCAACCACTCAATGCTAACTCCACATCCGACACCCACGCAACCTGCGCAAGACGATCAACGGGCATGGCCCTAAGGCGTTCCCACCAGCGCGCCGCCAGCACAACCCAATGGTGCTGAACAGGCGAGCGGTGAAGATCGCGCATCAGAACATCAATGCTGGAGCGTTGCCCAGCCCCAGTCATGTAGCGAAGGAATGACACATGCACCTTGTCAGCTGCAGACATGCGCCACCCTGTGCGCCTGAACAAGCCTGTATGGCACAACTCGGGGCCCCATACATGAGATGCGTATGACATAACAGGCTCAACCATGATGTCAAACATGCGGCACTTCATGTCGTATTGTGTGATGCGTTGCTTACGGAAGCGGCCCAAGAGGGTATGCATGGCCTTGAGCCCAGACGCTGCCAAAGTATCAACTGCCGGCTGCAGACCTTTGGTCTCATGCAACACTGCACCAAGGTATGTGTAGCTGCTCTGAATGCTCAGGGGCTGACCAGCATACGTGAACGCAGTTGAGCGCGGGCGTGGCACACGTTTGCCACGGAACACCACCACACACGTCTTCTTAGGCTGCATGTTGACTTCCATGCCAGTGATCTCACAAAACAACTGCAAGCAATCCAACAAGCATTGCGCGTCTGCCGGCAACTCAGCAATCAAGCAGCCGTCATCCGCATAGAGCAAATCAGGCACATGAAGAGAGCCAACCTTGGGTCCAAGAGGAGCAGAAGCCCCACCTGGAACAGGCTTGCCTCTAATTGTGATCAACTCGTGCAGCATCTCAATAAATAACCCAAACAGCAGCGGGCTCAGCTCACTTCCTTGCTTAGTACCAAGGCAAGTATCAATAGGGTCACCCAATTTGCCATTCACAGACACCTGTAGCTGGATGGTGTCATATAGACGCTCCAATAGAGACAAGAAGCGGCCATGGATGCCAAGCTGCCTGCAACGTGCCAACAACAAGTCTCTAGGAACCGTGTCAAAAACTTTCTTAAAATCTATGAACACAACATACAACTTCTTACGCTGGTGGCGGGCCCTGTTAATGAGATGCGTAAGGGTGAACAACGCATCAATTGTGCCATGTTCTTTGCGAAAACCACACTGTGTAACAGCACGCACGCCTAGGCTCTCCATAGTTGGGTCTAGGCGGAGGTGCATGAGGCGGTCAACCACACGACTATAAATGCTAGACACACTAATGCCTCTATACATGTCCCTGTTGTTCGGCTCACTAGCCTGCCCTGATTTGGGCACCGGAATCAGCTTGCACAATTGCAGAACACGCGGCCACGTTGTTGGGGTGATGTTAGCTGCAGTAATCTGCCGCACCACCCATGCCACACAACGCAGCAGCGGCTCAAAGACGTAGCCCTGGCGGCGAGGTGCATCAACAGGTCCAGAGGTTGAGCGCGGCTGGCCAGGCGCACCATCAGCTAGAGCCTCATGCACTTCCTCAGCAGGGAAGCGCAGCAACTCACATGTCAAGTTTTGCAAGTCTGCCGCTTTGCCAGATGGCAGGGAGCACATCACATCAACAATTTCCGCAAATCTAAACTTATCATTCCGGTGGTTGAATGCAGACGGCGGGTGCTGATGCACTGCCGCCAGCTGAGAGCGCAAGGCCGCAGCCTCAGGCGACAGCGGCGGCCGCTGTGTTGGATGTGCCATTATGTCAGAAAACCAAGCCGTCCAATCATCTACATCATCAAGAGGGCAAGACACACCACGCAAGGCACACCACAATAATAATAATAATAATAGCTAATAATAATAATAATAATGTAATAATAATAATAATAATAATAATAATAATAATAAATCCTTGTAAGCCATACCTTTCGGCATCGGCAAAATAATAAATCCTTGTAAGCCATACCTTTCGGCATCGGCAACCGCGCCTCACCCACTGGGGAGGCGGAAAGCAGACTGATTATTCTCTATATTTTCGGTGTAAGGTAGACCACCCAGACCCTTACACCCCTTACTAGGCAGCATGTGGGAATCACCCCATACGGTGGACTGCATACCTAGCAGGGCCGGTGTGTATATAGCCAGCAATCGACGGAGTCCTGCGGAGAGTCGCGAGGACATTAGCAGCATCCTTCCTTTGGCTTTCGCCCACTGTATCCCTGAGTCCAGGGACATACTGCTTAGGCTCAGAATCGAACCTGCAACCATTCGGCCACTGTTCGTCCATCATCACCACTGCGCCACGTGTTTAACGTCCTGCCGGACCAGGGGATATATGTTACACGGTGCAAAAAAACGCGACTACGTCGCTACTGTACACCCGAATTATAGTAGTCATAGATCGATAGAATGGCAATACACACACAAAGTGAGTGTGTATAAGTACCAAAAACATGGTCTCCGTTTGATAAATACGTAGGATAGATAGGACAGACAGGAGGCGCACGAGTAGCTTGGCATCACAGCACAAAGTACTGCCAACACCACAGCCACAGTGCACTCAGGAGATATAGGTCGAGGCAGGATTTGTGAGCAGCATAAGGGATGTGTAGGAACACGCAAGGCTAAATCAGCCAGGGACTGGGCCTAACGTCTGACCACTCTCAGTCCAGTGCCCTGCCGCAGCACCACATAGTTAGTTAGTTAGTTACACAGCCTATAGTGTTGGTATCCTTGTCATACAAATTAGTGGTCATGAAAAGAGAAAGAAATTATACTTGTAATTGGGCATGCACTGGATTTCTGCTGCTATGGGGCCAAAACATAGGAGCCAGGTGAGTAGAGCTGGGGTATGGCTTTCTAAACGGGTGTTGAAAAACACCGACAATCCCAGACACTATTGGTCTCACCGAACTGACTATGGTTGGAGCCATAACACGGCCAGGTATGGGGGTGGAAACCAACCTAAAACCCACCATAACACCATATGTTATCCCGTTGGCACAGTCCTGGACATCAATGTTACTGACATTGTAACACGATGTGGTTGGCAGGACCTGGAAATGACATACAGCGGCCTCACAAGGTGTGACATTCTCTCGCCACACACAGTACATTAAAACGACCTTCTGACACATGATCACACACAAATAATTGACTCAAAATGACAAGGTTCACCAACAAGGCTTTACACCATAAGGTTGCCCTCATGGCAAGCCGTTCTATGGTGTTGCATCCTACACCTCTGAACATGAGCAGCCATTTGTCTTCAGCATCAGGTACACTGATGGTGACAGTGAGACAATGAGCTGCCAGGAACTGCAGCAACACAAGGTAAACACCTGGGCCATGGTTCCTAAGCGACTGCACAAGTCCCTGAAAAGGCTTGGGGGTAAAAAGTCTGTCGCACAGCTGCCTACTGCACCCTTGAATGCTCACCACAATGCCATCATACGCAAGAGGTTTGATGGGCGCTGGTATTACGGGGTGGCAAGCTTCATGGCTGGGGAAACTGCACCATATGTGTACTCCATCGTGTATGAGGATGGGGACACAGAAACCATGACATTCAGCACAGTGCAGAAACATGTGGTGCCATCCTTTGCTAGCATCCCCGCTGCTCTGCACGCACGCCTAGTAGCCTTGGGGGGAGGGCCCAGGGGCAGCCCACTCTGACAACAGGCCAGCACATTACAGGGGAGCAGCAGCAGGGCCAACAGGAGCACGGCCAGCAGCAACAGGGTGAGCAGCAGCAAGCACAGCAACAACAGCAGCAACGTCAGCAACGCCAACAGCAGCAGCAGCAGCAAGGCCAGCGGCAGCAGAGCTGTCTGTTGGCCTGGTTGTGGGTGCTGCTGTGCTGTGCCTTGCAGGTGTTTGTGCGTGGCATGCTCACCATACTCGGCGGCATGCAGCGCTGGACTATTGGGCTGCTATATGAACAGCAGCAGGCAGCTGCACAGGAGGCAGGAGCAACAAGGGAACAACTGCAATGTCAACAGCAGCAGCCAAGGCAGCAGCAACAACAGTACCAGCGGCGGCAGCAGCGAGCAGCCAACCGCCGGCGAAGGAGGCGTGCTGCTGGTAGGACAAGAATGGCCAATCTGTCATGGTGCAGTACGGGGCTCAGGGTGGGGTATATCAATGTTTGCGGACTAACACAGCTTAAAGCAGCAGAACTAGAGGGTCTCATGCATTCCCTCAATCTCGACATCCTCGCAGTAGCTGAAACATGGGAGGGCAGATGCCAAATCTGCGCTATCCCTGGTTATGTTTTTGTTAGTAAGCCACGACAGGGAGGGCAAGGTGGGGGTGTGGACTTCTATATATCAAGCACAATCTCCCCACTAATCACTGCTCATGTCAACACACAGGTGCCAGAAGCTATCTGGCTGGAACTGGCGAGCCGGCGAAAGGGTGCCAAGCCCGTTTTCGTGGGGGTGGTTTACCTACCCCCCCTCTACACTAGCAACTACCACTGCGGTTGAAAACACGTATGCAGCATTACAATCAGACATACACACCTTTCAGCAGAAAGGAAACACTATTATTCTTGGAGACTTTAACAGCAGAGTAGGTAAAGCCAGCCAACCACTACAGCACATTGGCCAATGGTGCGTAGATGAAAACGCAGATGCAGCTGGCACAGCCCTGAAAATTCTACTACAAGCAACTGATATGTATGCCCTTAATGGGCGATCACCCAACCCCTCCCCGGAGCAACACACACCGGCATACACCCGCTCTCGCCTTATTACAAGGCAAGATGGAACCATAGAGGCACAAAATGCTGTCCTTGACTATGTCCTGACCCCCAAACACTGGGCACTGCCCCAAAACAACATGTCTCCAATCTGCACGCTGCATGTTGAACAACAAAGACAAATAACTGGCACAGACCACCTTCTCATGTGGTGCGTTGTGCCACACCTGATCAGCAAGCAAACCACTCCACAGCATACACAACGAAGGGCCAACATGCACCTGCTCACCACCCCCAATCCAGACAGGGCGCAACACCAAAATGACTACCAGGTTGCAATAGAAGAGCAAATGCAAGGCTACACGGAGACGGTTAACCACCTTCAACAGCAAGTAGAGGCAGGCCACATCACTGCTGCAGATGCAGTGGACAAATCCAAAAACGATCTGACCACCAGCATACACACAACAGTAACCAATAATATAGGCTACAAAGCACCCCAAGGGCCACTGGGTAATGCTAAAAGGCCACCAATATACACCCGGGAAGTACAAATGGCCGTACGCCAGAAAAATACAGCTAACGTAAACTTGATCGCTGCCCGAACTGCTGCCAGTGTTGACCCCTCCCACAATGCTGCCCTGCAGGCGGCGCAAGAAGCCTAACTTGTTGCACAACGTGCAGTCAAATCTGCAGTTGCCTCTGCACGTAACGAGATAACTAACAAGAACATAGATGCTGTTTTTGAGTGTGAGTCTAGGAATGATGGCAAGGGCATGTGGAAAAGTCTACAACGCCTAGCAGGGAAACAGACTAACCCTTCAAGTGGGCCTAAAGCCCTACAGAGACCTAATGGAGCCCTAGTCATGGATGATCAACAAATTGACATACTAGCCACACAGTATGAGCGAGCTACCAACCCGGTTTCTTTTGCAGAAAATGCAGGCTTTGATGACGACCATAAAGCCACCATTGAAGCTGCAGTATCTACCTTCCGCACATCCACCTCATACACTAACACCGACCATGATTACATGTCTGACCCAATCACTGCTGCTGAAGTTGACGCCCAATGTACCCGCCTACACAACTGGAAATCACCAAGCCCGCTTGATGACGTAAACAATGAATTATTGGAATATGCAGGTCAACCACTAACTCACGCGCTCACTGCCTTCTTTCACATGCAGTGTCACCTTGTTCATCAACTTGTACCGCCAGAGCGAACCTGTTCTGCCCAACGTTCCGCTTCCACGCCCAAAGAAATGCGTCCCTTAAAATATCGTTTACTATGCCTGTACGCAACATGGTTTCCGACCTGGCCGGAATGGCATTGACAACATTTTCATGCTAACACAGTGCCTGTCTGCCCATATGAAGCAAAAACTAACCACATACTTGTTGTTTGTTGATATTGAAAAGGCTTATGACATTGTTTGGCGCCCAGGTCTGCTATGGCACCTGTGGCACAAAGGGATCCAAGGGAAACTGTTCAGAGTTCTAGCACAAATGACTGATAGCCCCACCAGTGTTGTGTTACACAATGGCGCATTCTCTTCCCCCTTCCAGCCAGGGATGGGATGGGAGCAGGGAGACACGCTGGCGACAACTATGTTCAACATCTATGTTGACTCTGTGTTGAAAGAAGTGTGGGAAAGCCATCAAGGAGTTCCCCCACCTAACAATGATACAACTTCTGCTGCAATGAAACTCGTTGCACTTATGTACGCTGATGATATGGTCGGCTTTACAGACTCGCATGAAGCAATGCAATCACTTATCAATGCAACCCGCACAGCTCTTACGCGGTGGCGGCTGAAAGCTAGTGTCAAGTCCACTGATGGATCTAAAACAGCAGTCATGGTGGTCAGGGGTGGCACAACTGCTGCCAGGCAGCGGGCTGGTAGGCATGGACCTGCCCCAACAGACCCCTTCGTGTGGGGGAGCATTATTGTTCCTCAAGTACGCTCGTACCGTTATTTAGGTGCATGGATCTCTGATGTAGGCACATGGGATGAACACTTGAATGTAAGAAAGGAAAAGGCTGAGGCTGCTGCACACGTACAACGTGGCGTCCTGAACCAGAACCGCATGTCATGGCACCTGCGCAAACTAACTGTGTGTGCTGCTGTACAACTTGTGCTAACTTGTACTGTGCAAGTGTGGGGAAATACTACACTAACCAATCGTAAATTCCTGGACAGCTGGCAAATGCAACTTGTAAAGCGCATCAATCACTGCTCACCTGACACACAAACTGAATGTCTGCAGCAGGAGCTGGGCATTATGCCTGCCCACATTACATGTGACATCTTCACCTTGACACACTGGCACCCTCTCCGCAGAGTGTCCTCTGATCGCCTGCTGCGTCAAGTGGCCAAGGCATGGACTGGCAGTTTAAACCCTTGGCAACAGAACATAGATAAGCTTCTAGCAGAATATGACATTGACACTGCTACCACCACCAACTTTACTAAGGGACAATTTGTTACATATGTCAAAAATAAAGCTGCCCGCCAGGTTCAACAGATCTGGAGCGCAGGACCCAGGGCCACCAGTGCCACCCTTCAAAATTATACTGCTGCCTTTGGACCAGGAGTGATTAAAGAAAACAAACCAGTAGCACGTGCTTATGTGACTGAACTGAGCCAAATGCGCCGTGGCCCTGCAACTGAGTTGTGCATGAAAATGCGTCTAGAGTGTCTGCCACTGTGTGCTATTAATAGTTGCCAGCGCCGCAATGAGACCACTGTACAGCGTACCCAGCGAGAATCATGCCCTGCCTGCCACAGTGCCCCTGAAACACTTGCTCACTTTTTGTTGGAGTGCCCTGCTTATTCTGCCTGTAGAACCACCCTTTTTAACAAATTACAAGAGACTGTGCCTGCCACACTGGCGGCTATTCAAGCAGGCCCACCGGCCAATACCTGGTGGGTGCTGCTGACAGATGATGTCCTAGGAAATGATGAACCTGCCCGGCCAGCTGGAGCCGAGCGCGAAGACGCGAGTGCTGTGACAGCCATGAGAGCAATAGCTGATTTTGTGTGTGAGATTTGGAAGTTGCGGAGTACCGTCCGCACAGGACGCGGGACCAATGAGGGCAACCTTATGGTGTAAGGCCTTGTTGGTGAACCTTGTCATTTTGAGTCAATTATTTGTGTGTGATCATGTGTCAGAAGGGCGTTTTAATGTACTGTGTGGGGCGAGAGAATGTCACACCCTGTGAGGCCGCTGTATGTCATTTCCAGGTCCTGCCAACCACATCGTATTACAATGTCAGTAACATTGATGTCCAGGACTGTGCCAACGGGATAACATATGGTGTTATGGTGGGTTTTAGATTGGTTTTCACCCCCACACCTGGCCATGTTATGGCTCCAACCATAGTCAGTTCGGTGAGACCAATAGTGCCATACTGGACTTTTCAGGCGCCTGGGATGGCGCATGTCTGCAGCCGACAAGGTACACTTGGCCTTCCTTCGCTACATGACCGGTACTGATAAACGCTCTAGTTTGGATGTGTTAATGCGTGAGCTGCACCGCTTGCCTGTCATGCATCATTGGGTTGTTCTAGCAGTGCGTTGGTGGGAGCGCCTCCAGGCTATGGATCAGGATAGGTGGCTGACCCAAGGTCGGCGCCCAGCCACCACGTGACCATGTGCACGCACGCTGCATGGGTGCACCCTATGGATGATGACGCCGCTTTTGACCGTAGCACACAACCACAGTATATGCAGCTGTGTTTGCCATTTCGTGTGCTACAATGCCTGGTGCGGCTGCGCACAGGAGTTGCTCAGCTAGAGGTGCAGTTAGGCAGGCATGCACGCCCTCGGGTGCCCAGGCCTCGACGTGTTTGTAGGTTGTGCTCGCTTGCTAGCCCCTCAACCGCCAGCCGGCCTGCGTGGCCCACACGTGTGCATGCCCGGACTGGGACCCATGATAATGTACCACTTGCGTGATGCTCATCAGAGTATATTCTGTCCTGATGGCACCACCAATCGTTGTGCTGATGAGATGGTGTCGCGTGTTCCAAACTGTGAAGATCAAGAGAGCTTGGTTGTTGTATACCAGATGTGGTTGTATCGCTCGGTGCTGTTAGGGTTATCGCCTGACCACACCAGCGTACCAATCCAGCCAGAGGGCTACGTCCCTTCAGATGACACCCTAGACGCTGTTGCCTGTAGCCCATAAGACTTTGACATTTCCTGACAAATTTCATATGCATTTGTGCCACAGATCTGGTTTGGTGCCGCCTTATGCCGCCTTCGTTGCCCCTGTTCTTGCTTCTGATTGTGAGATCTTGACAACATGCTCATGGTCGGTGTGCTTCTTCAGCACAAGCTGCTGGCTGAGTGGGGTGTGTCTCTGACACACCGCAGATATAATTGCTTGCTTATCCTGGAGAGAACTTGTGCTCATCTGATGGCGTCAATGTGTTGCATCGAGCGCTCATCTCCATTTGTCACGTGTTGACTCTGTGCTCATTTGGGGTGGCTCATACCATCTAAGATGGTGACTGGATCCACATGTAACTACTCTCTCTCTCAAATCCTAACCTGGTATGGGGGTCCACTCTGTAGGTGTTAGTGTTAACATGGTATGGGGCCCACTCAGTAGGTGTTATCTCCATGTTGGTATGGGTCGCAAGACTTGGCTTGGTACAGATATTGATACCAGTAGTATGAGTAGTATGGGCGCTACGGTTGCAATGTCTGTGCATACACCTTGTCGTCAGTGCCAGGGTTTTTATAAGCGCCTATTGCGATGCCCCTGTAGGACTTCAAGAATCACCCAGAGCTTAGGACATCCTTGCCTCACCCCAGCCAGCGGCCCTGTGGAGAGGTGGACAGCGTCATCGTTGGCAACAGCAAAGCCTTCATTGGCAGCCACAAGATACACATCAACAGCACTCGGTGAGTTTTGTTGAGCCTGTTGAGAATGATCTTGGACAGTGTGGGTATGTTGATAATACGATGCAGTGCATTGGCATCCCTCATTGAAGCCTATCATAGGCCGTGCCATGTTTGTAGTTTTCGGATTTCTGCAAGTCCTCCAAAAGTGCGCTGCTTGGTGCAGCCCTTGCAAGGGGCGTACGCACTGAACGTGTCCTCAGCTATGCGTGTCCAGGTTACCACACAGACTGCAACCCTCCAAACTATGTCTTGTTTGTGCAGGGCAGTGCTGGAGGTGGCAGACCACTGTAAGTGGCTGACGCAGCAGTCCAAGGACAACCCAGCTGCACTGCCTGAAAACGTGCGCGGCCGGGAGTTCTTTGCGGCTGTCATGGGCGAGAAGGTGAAGCCATCTCTTAAGGAGCCCGTGGCCAAGGTGTGCAAGGAGCGTGGAGTCCTGCAGCTAAGGCGTAATGGGCGATGCATCAGTCGTGTTGAGTGCCACCACATGAAGCGGCTGCTGCGGATGTAACTTAAGATTATAAGGGGGTCCAAGTAACGGGGCCAATGCGGCACGTGTACTGCGAGTACCCGCCTGTACAACTTGAAGGGTTCGAGGTTTATGGGATTCCAAATGTGTCTGCTGCACTCACCCGCTTGGTCAAGCAGGGATGGGCAGACGGGGGTGCTGAGGTGGCTGACCCAGGGTCGGCGCCCAGCCACCACGTGACCATGTGCACGCACGCTGCATGGGTGCACCCTATGGATGATGACGCCGCTTTTGACCGTAGCACACAACCACAGTACATGCAGCTGTGTTTGCCATTTCGTGTGCTACAATGCCTGGTGCGGCTGCGCACAGGAGTTGCTCAGCTAGAGGTGCAGTTAGGCAGGCATGCACGCCCTCGGGTGCCCAGGCCTCGACGTGTTTGTAGGTTGTGCTCGCTTGCTAGCCTGTAACGATACCCCAAAAGGCGATGCCTCCATGCCTCGTTTCCGGCCTATAGACCCCGTCACGTTACATACCTCCCCCTCGAGGTAGCGTGATGTCCTCATCCGCGAAACGAGCACGGTGGGGTTCGAGCCCAGGACCTTCCGCACCCGAGTCCGGTGCCCTACCAACTGAGCTACGGAACCGACCCGCTCAGCTACCAATGTAACGATACCCCAAAAGGCGATGCCTCCATGCCTCGTTTCCGGCCTATAGACCCCGTCACGTTACATAGCCCCTCAACCGCCAGCCATGAGGGTTGCAGAAGCAGTAGCACCTTAGTTTGCATGCCGCATGCAATGTCTCCTGTCGGTCCCGCGTGCTCCTGCTTGCTGCAGTCTGGTGTGTACAGCGGTGCCTTGGTGCAATCATGCCAAACACCTATGGTAAGCAGCACCATTGTGCATCCCGCTTGCTGTTTGGACCATGCCTGCCTTCCCCTGTGCGTTTTGTGCCCTGTGCTTTGAGCACCCTGCTGCTTTTCGGGCTGCACTTCGCACATGCTGCACTGCATGTACTTGTTGGTTTATGGGGAGGTAGGGGCTGCAAGATGCCTCTGGAGTTTTACTTTGGTTGCATCTTGTGGCTTGCTATCGGGTTCTCATGATATGTGAGCTGAAAGAGGGGCAAGTGACTCGCTCTAGGGCGATAGCTTGCCCACCCCTGTAACAGACCTCTCTCTCTCGCACCCGCCAGCTACAACGTTTGCGTGCACTTGATGCTATTGCTCCCCGTCATGCGGCTTATTTGGATAGTGTTAGGACTCTGGATAGCCTCCCAGCGGGCACCCAGCTGCCAGCTGTGCGGTTGGTGCTGTCTCGTTGGTGGGGTGTTAGGGTGGCTAACACATACAAAGAGGCTGCGTGGCGCCTGGCCTTGAATGCCTTCCCTACAGCGCAGCGGATGCAGCTGGCTACGGGTTGTGCAGCTTGTTCAGTGGTTGGGCCGGGTGTGGAGCATCATTTCTGGACATGTCCTGTTGCGGTCGCGGTACGCACAGAGGTGGAAAGTCAGCTGCATGCATTCAACTTGTTGGCGGCAGGTGCAAGCCTGCCGTGCAGCGCCTTGTGGTTGGCATGTGCCCCTCACCGTGACATGCATCGGCTAGTGTGGGATATGGTCTGTTTGGCAGTTATACATGCGTTTGAGCATGGCCGCAAGGTGGCTTGGGCGGTGTCTCATCAGTTGACTATCCCCGTGCTGGTAGAACAAGTAGCAGTGCGAGCGGCTGTTGGGTGTTTCTGGGATGCACTTGCTGACTTTGCTGCTACGGCCCGGGTACCTCGTCGGCATAGGATTCAACTGCTCACGTGTCAGCCGTTCATTGCTTGGCACACAGTGTTGTGCGGCAATGGCTTACGTGTGGTTCGCAGATGACAGCCTGTGTATGCATGTATTTGCTTGCTTTTATTCATGCTCAACAACCATCTCCGCCAGAGGCGGCCAGTCCTTTTTTTGGGTGGATGTTGTGGGTCACTGCATAACTGCTGGAATGCAGAGATGTCACACCCTCAGCAGCTGGTCGGCCCTCTGCTTGCATATTCCATCAGCTGCCTTGAGTCCGACCTGCTTTTCTTGAGCTAGTGTTAGACGCCCGAGCTCAGCCCGCCGCCTGTACTGCAAAATGTATAGATTGCTGTCACTGACACTGCTTAGACTACTGCTTTCATGATCAGATACCCTCTGATACACCAACATTGCGTGTGATGAGAAAGACGGTTGTGCTTGCACACCAAATGTCATGCCTCTCACACAGGGGCTGTTTTTCTGGGGTTCAGCCTCCTTTTGAGTGACAGTCTGAGCTGAGCTGTTCGCAGCATCCTTTTTCTAGCTGGTGTCCGTTGCGGCGTAGCCGCTTGAACACACCCTGTAACCCCTCTTCTTCTTCTAGCACCCTTTTGAGTGACAGTCTGAGCTGAGCTGTTCGCAGCATCCTTTTTCTAGCTGGTGTCCGTTGCGGCGTAGCCGCTTGAACACACCCTGTAACCCCTCTTCTTTCAGCACCCTGCTGCTTTTCGGGCTGCACTTCGCACATGCTGCACTGCATGTACTTGTTGGTTTATGGGGAGGTAGGGGCTGCAAGATGCCTCTGGAGTTTTACTTTGGTTGCATCTTGTGGCTTGCTATCGGGTTCTCATGATATGTGAGCTGAAAGAGGGGCAAGTGACTCGCTCTAGGGCGATAGCTTGCCCACCCCTGTAACAGACCTCTCTCTCTCTCTCTCTCTCTCGTGTGTCGCAATGCGTGCTGAGTTGCCGTGTCGCTGCTGCAAAATGTAGTTGTGCGGCCCTTGCAGCAGCTGGCTTGTCCTCTGCTCTCTCTCCCTAGTTTGTCGCCTCAGACCGCCGCCTGCCAGGCTGTGTTGCTGCTAGTGGGTGATGTTCTGTGGATTCAGCCCGCCCGCTACACTGCATAAAGTGCAGCTTGCTGTCACTGACACTGTTTACACTAGTCCTTTGTTGCCTTTGTTTAGCATCAACACTGCGTGTGCTGTGACTGACGGCTTTGCCTGCAAGGCCATATGTCAAGTTACACACACAGAGAGACTTTCTGGGGTGAGTCTCCTTGAGTGACAGCCTGTTTTGCTGAGTCATCTGCGACGTTCCAGATTTTCGGGTGTTCGTTGCAACGTAGTTGCCTGTGCACACCGTGTAACCCCTCTTCTTCGCACACGTGTGCATGCCCGGACTGGGACCCATGATAATGTGGAAGATCTCTGAGTCAGACACTTCCTTTTGGAGTGCCCTGCATATGACCACTTGCGTGATGCTCATCAGAGTATATTCTGTCCTGATGGCACCACCAATCGTTGTGCTGATGAGATGGTGTCGCGTGTTCCAAACTGTGAAGATCAAGAGAGCTTGGTTGTTGTATACCAGATGTGGTTGTATCGCTCGGTGCTGTTAGGGTTATCGCCTGACCACACCAGCGTACCAATCCAGCCAGAGGGCTACGTCCCTTCAGATGACACCCTAGACGCTGTTGCCTGTAGCCCATAAGACTTTGACATTTCCTGACAAATTTCATATGCATTTGTGCCACAGATCTGGTTTGGTGCCGCCTTATGCCGCCTTCGTTGCCCCTGTTCTTGCTTCTGATTGTGAGATTTTGACGACATGCTCTCGGTTGGTGTACTGGCCATTGGCAGGATCAGGCTTCATGGTTTACGCCTCACGTGACGGATCGAACTTCCGTTGGTTGGTCAAAAGGATTAACAAACATACATTCGTGGGGCTTTTGAGTGGCCGTCAGAGCTTCAGACACACCACTGCTTGATGCTGCTGTTGCTGCTCTGCATTCGCTCCTGCCTCGCTTCAACCTCGTTGAGTCCAACACAACTATGTCGCTGCTGCGCAACGAAGCAACGCTGCCAGGCGCACTAGGTGCGCGCAGATCAAGTTGACCAACACAACACGCAGGTCACACGTTCAACAGCATCAACCGAGCGTGGGAGCGCATGGCCGTCTTGCTAACACATGAAAGGGGGTAAATGCAACAACAGCAAGCAACAGAAGGCACACCATGGCTGCTGTCACACAACATCGCAGTTGGGGCTTGCACATGACTACCTCAAAGCACTTTGCCACTGCTGCTTCACAGTCAGCTGCTCATATAAGATACCTGCTGTGTTTGCTGCTGTGCAGTCTGGTCTACACTAGCAGCAGATGCCACAAGTTGCTTGGATGTGGCGGCAGCAACAGCACGCACAGCCAAGGCGCTGCCAGCTGTTGCCTCTCTGCTTGAGAAGCAGATCACTGTTCTCAGCCATGGTCAACTCACAGAAGCAGTTCGAGTAGCTGATATCTTTGACCCCGCCGCTCTTGTCGCCTTCAAGCGGCTGGTGGAGCGATGCAGGGTGACCGGCACAGACTGCTGGGAGCTGCTGTGGTGTGGCAGGACAGCTGGCTGGGAGCAGTGCATGACCAAGTCCTTCGCTGCAGGAGTCAGTCTGAATCTGGAGGAGTCAACAATCAAACAAATGGTAGGCCAAACAGCATTGCGCCGATGCATGCAAACAGGGTTACACCCATCAGCACATGAAAGTGCACGCCAGTGCCTGCATATGCTGAACAGATCACTGCGTGCCAGCAGCAGCGGAGGTGAGAGCCCCTTGCAGGAGGACATGTGTTTGGCTGTGTCAACAAAATACAAGCACAGTGTCGAGTATGGTGGGGACTACAGGGCAAGTCATAGCTGACCACCTTCCGCTGCCGCTTCTGCTGCTGCTGCTACATGCAGCTGGTGCAGGAATTCAAGGTGGCACTGTGCATTGGCCGGCAGCTGGTGTATCGTGTCGGCAGCGCAGATGTGGAAGCCAGCTTCAGGCACATCATCCAGTGCCGTGAAGCAAGTGGCAGCCTGGTTGATGTGGAGGTTGACCTGCTCTTCCCAGGCGAGGCACGCAGTGTCGTGCGGCTGACAGAGGCCTGGTGGGATGCTAAGGTGAGGTTTGCCCATGCATCATGGGAGCGGCTCAAGCAGCTGTGCTGAGCGTTGAGCGTATGATTGGCATGGCGTGAATGCCAGCTGGACCGCTGTGATGCATGTCAAGGGGGGTACAAATACCTGCTGACAATAGTTTGCGTGGCTGATGCTATGCAGGGAGGCAAGCCAGGCACAAAGGAGGCCAAGCTCGCGCATGCAGCTGCCAAGGCTTCCAGCCGCGGTATGCCCACGCGCTTCGCCACCAACATGCTCATGCTGTACTACTGGCAGGAGATGCTGCTCACCAATCTCATTGACATTGAGTGAGTGACCTGCTGAACCCCAACACTCGTTGATGCTGCAGCCAGTCTTTCCACTTGCCTGACTCAATCAATCACGCACACTGTCAGTGGTGACCAGTGTGTGACATGCGACAACTCTTGATAGGGGGTGCCCTACAGCAGGGCCCAGCATTTTGTGGACAGTCCATCTCATGCCCTTCTACGCCCTGCTGTCTCTGCAGCCCTCCCTTCCAACTGTAGTGCTGCTGGTGTTGATGTGTTGATTGCCATGCCGCCATTTCTGCTGCACCACGCAGTAAGCAGATGCTGGCCAACAAGGCTGCTGGTAAGGCCAACTGGTTTCACCCGGGCTCGCTGTGCTGAGGCAAGCGCTACGCCCACAACTCTGCCCGCATGCGGGCTGTCCAGAGCGCTAGGGGCATGCTGGCTTGCGCCTGGCACATCGCCACAGGCGGCAGGCAGGCTGAGGCCTTCCGCTGCCGCGGCACAGACACCTGCGTTGAAGGCATCTGCGAAGACAGCGAGCCGCCTGTGTGGTGCCTGGGGCTGGCCGGCGCAGACGTGCTTGGCGCGTTCCAGCAAGCAGAGGGAACAGGCTTTGGTATGATCAACTGGCATGCCAGGGTGAGATACAACTTGTTACACCCAGCAGCACGTAACAGTGGTGGACAGCAGTGCCCGCATGCAAATCATGACAACCACTCAAAGAAAGGGCGTCTCCTATCACGTTGGTGGGCAACCACCCCAGCGCCCGAAGCCGCTGGTAAAATGAGGGGCTACGCCCCCATGGCCCGACAACGTGTACCACAACAAACCACCTGGCAGTGGGACCAAGGTCGTCATGGGACCTTGGGGGACCACTGTATACAACTGCTGCATCACAAGCAGCACAACACTCGCATGCCTGCCACAGGCTCGCTGCTCGCTGCTTGTGCAGGTTGCGACAGATGCATTGCAAGCTTTCTGGGTCTCAGCCATGCCATGCCATGCCATGCCCAGGCTGCTGTTGCTGTTGACCCCCGTCTCTACAGCAGGGCCCAGCACTTTGTGGACAACCCACCTCGTGCCCTTCTACGCCAGGTGGCACAGGATGGATGGTTAGAGCCCACCTGTCTGTCTTTTCACTCCAACATGCCATGACCTGTGCGTTGACATTGCTTGGCACATGATTGTAGGGATATTTCTTGAGACACTGCCAGCAGGTGGATGGAAGGCGCTGCCTGCCTGCCTACCCGACTGCCTGCCTTCGACTGCCTGATGCTGTGGAGCAGCAGGCAGGTGGCACAGGATGGATGGTTACAGCCCAGCTGTCTGTCTTTCCACACCAAAATGCCATGACCTGTGCGCTGACATTGCTTGGCACATGATTGCAGGGACATGAGACGCATCCGCCAGCAGGTGGATGGAAGGCGCTGCCTGCCTGCCTGCTTGCCTGCCTGCCGTCGCCTACCTGACTGCCTGCCTTCGACTGCCTGCCAGCTGAGTGGCAATCACAAACTTTGTTTTGAATTTTGCTAGGCACCCAGATTCAACGCAACATCAATGGGTGGCAGGGACAGCAGGCATGGTGGGGGGCACCGGCCAGCAGCATCAACTTGTTCAGGCAAGCCACCCCTCCCTCCTGTGCATGCCTGCCATCCTGTCGCATGCTTGGCAATCACAAACTTTGTTTTGAATTTTGCTAGGCACCCAGATTCAACGCAACATCAATGGGTGGCAGGGACAACAGGCATGGTGGGGGGCATCTGTCAGCAGCATCAACTTGCTCAGGCAAGCCACCCCTCCCTACTGTGCATGCCTGCCGTGCCTGCCGGCTGAGTGGCAATCACAAACTTTGTTTTGAATTTTGCTAGGCACCCAGATTCAACGCAACATCAATGGGTGGCAGGGACAGCAGGCATGCTGGGGGGCACCGGCCAGAGACTCAGGCAAGGCTTTCCATACGGCACTGCTGCTGCTGCTGCTGCTGCAAACCCCGCAGGGCATCTACGACTACGGCTCACCAGACTACATGCCCTTCTGGCCACGCGGCATGTCTGGCGTGTGTCTGGGTGCCATCATCAACTTCGCATTTCATGTCCTCACCTTCATGCAACCCACAAGCCCCGCCAAGGCCATTGTCCAGTTCAAACCGAACAGGGCGATGTACCAGCCCAGCAGCACACAGGAGCAGCGGCTGACGCTCAACAACGTTTGCGGGTTCCTTTTCCCGTATGGTGAACTGAAGCACTTGCCACCGCCGGACGATCCTGTCGCACCTCCCATGCCAGCCAGCACCATGGCAGGCATCATCAGCGCAGCCATCAATGGTGCTCCCTTTTTGGGCAACTGCTGGACAGGCGTGCGCGCAGCAGGTGCGGGAGTGGTCAGAGCGCCCAACAGTACTGGATGCTGCCGGCTATGCAGCAGTGCGCTGCATGTGTGTGGGGGGGTTTAGGGTTTAGGGTTTAGGGTTTAGGCACACACACACACAAACACACACACACAGCCCTGCACATCAGCCCTGTGTGTAAAGGTGCGCTGTGTCTATGTAGACGTGAAGCAACAACTCCTGCCCCTATTCTGTATTGCCTGGTGGTTTTCTCAGGCACACCCACACCCCCAGACGCTCCAGCCTCCGCCAAGTACAACTACCCTTTGATGTACAGCATGCGGTACACCCTTGCAGGCTAGGCGTTCATGATGAAGCAGCAGCTGGGAGGCCGCCTGCCAGACGACTTCTGGCTGCTGCACATGCAGCGCGCGGGGCGCAGCGAGATGAGCAACAGCTATCTCACGTACGTGAAGGGGTACGAGGGCGTGTACGGCAACCGCCTGCCATATGTGCTCGAGGGCTGCAGGAGCTTTGCGCCCATCACCTTCAGGCAGTCCATGTTGAGCTGGTAGGTGGCTGCTGCATGTGACACGCTGCAGGTGTTACACCCCCCATCAGCACGTAAAAGTGGACAGCAGTGCCCACATCCTAAAAATGACAACCACTTGAAGAAAGGGCGTCCCTATCACGTTGGTGGGCAACCACCCCAGTGCCCGAAGCCGCTGGTAAAGCGAGGGGCTACGCCCTCATAGCCCGGGGAAGTGGTAAATCAATACGCTCAAAACGTATGCCAACAACACAAAAAACCACCTGGCAGTGGTCCCCCAAGGTCGTCATGGGACCTTGGGGGACCACTGTATACAAACAGGGCATAGAAGGGCATGATGAGGTGGACTGCTGTCCACAAAATGCTGGGCCCTGCTGTATGAGCACACAGAGAGAGTGCAGAGATGATGTTGAGAAGCTGCTTGTTGTGGGAACACCTGCACTTCCGCCACAATGCTGCTGGCACTGCTGCTTGCCAGGTCGCCTGCCAGGCCCAACAAGGACGTGCATGATCACCTCTCCGAGACCCAGCGTGCTTCCCTGCAGAAGGCAGTGGAGCTGGCGCAGCGGTACACAGCAAACCCTGCCACACCTGGGATCTGGGAGCACCTCATGGCACTAGTGCAGCAGGTGCGGCTGTGTCTGTTTGCATGCAGTGTTGGAAACACAGCGCTAGCTCTGGGCACTGCGCTGCGCGTTGATGTGCATCCCACAAACTAGGCGAGTCAGCAAAGGATGGTTTTGGTTGATGGTGGGATGCCGCACACAGGGCTCTGCTGTAGAGCATGGCGAAGGCATCAGCAGCTATGTATATACTACCTGCTGCAGCCATGACACCCCCACAGCACGTCAAAGTGGACACCAGTACCCGCATGCTAATAATAATGACAACCACTTTCTTTCTTCCGCCAACTGCTCCCGCCTCCTCTGTCAAATTCAGGAGGGATCTTTGGCCGACATGCTGCGGCGTGTCAGGGGGCCGCTGCTGCATCAGTACGCACTGCCAGCCTTCCAGACAGGTGGCCCAGATCTAGCCTGGCTGTGCATGACACCAGCAGACGCGCAGGTGTACAGGTCACGCCTGCTGGGATCCATCAACACAGCCAACATGGCCCTGTTTGGCCAGCTGCCTGACCCACCAGCGAAGCTGGTGTTACTGCAGAACACGGTGAGTTGCTTGCAATAATTGGGCATATGTAGTTAGCGAGTTGGACTATGTGTTGTTACAGCAGGGCCCAGCATTTTGTGGACAGCAGTCCACCTCATCATGCCCTTCTTCTACGCCCTGTTTGTATACAGTGGTCCCCCAAGGTCCCATGACGACCTTGGTAGTCCCACTACTACTGCCAGGTGGTTTGTTGTGTTGTTGTACTGAACCCCATGTTCTCTGACAAATACACACGCCTGTCATATCACACTGACACGTGTGCTGCCTGCTGTAATGCCGCAGAGCTAGGGCCCTGCCCTATGAACACAGCCCTCAGTCATTCAGCACGCAGCACGAGCACAAGCAGAGCCAGCAGACTCAGCATAGGCAGCAGCAGCAGCAGGCCCACGCGCACCAGCAGAGGGTTGGAGGCCGCCCATGTAGCAGCAACTTGCTGCTCAGTCGACGCACCAGGAGCAGCCGGCATGGTTTGAACGCAGAATGGAGCAGCAGCTGTGACAGTTGATGCTGGCACAGGTGCTGCGTTGCAAAGCCTCCAGGGCAGCAGCAGCAGCAGCAAGACTCAGAAGAGGAGGCCTGTGAAGAAGAGTGTCACTTGGGATGCCGCCAGCTTTGCAGCCAGTGCAAATGGCAGCAGCAGCAACATAGCTCAGGCAGTACCCACTGCTGCTGTAGGCAGTGCAGAATGTGTGCAGGGTGGCGCCTGCCCAAGACAGCAAGCAGCACTACATAAGGGTGGCATAACGGGGGAGGCTGTTACTAACGTCAGCAACAGAAGCAGTGGCATAGCGACCCTGCATGGCCGAGGCATGCCAAGGCGTGCTTTCAGCTTACGGTGCAGCAACAGCATGGGCGAAAGCGACCTGCAGGTTTCACCTGTCAGCCTGGTGACTAGCATTGCTCACAACGCCCTCAGGCAGCAGCGCAGGATGCAGCAACTCCACCAGCAGCAGCAGCAACATCAGCATGCTCTGCATCTGGGTCACTGTGCTTCTCTTGCTACTGTAGAGGAAAGCAAGTCACTGCGGCTCCTCCCCATTCAACTGCCTGCTGATGCAGCAGTAGAAGCAGCTGCAGCAACACCAAGCAGAGGCAGGCAGTTGTGGCAGTCTGCAACTGCTGCTGCACTGGTAGCACGTGCTGCTGCACCCTCAGGAGCTTGGACACAGCAGCATCGACAGCTTGAAGATGGCATGGAAGGGTTACCCGCTGGTGTGTTCTGCACAGCAGATGCATTGGAAGATGAGGACGCAGCTCCACAGCTGTTACACGCAGATACACTGCTGCAAGCACAGCAGCCGCAGCAGCAGCTGCTACACGCAGATATACTGTTACAAACACAGCAGCAGCAGCAGGATGGCGGCAGGTCCATCAGAGGGTTTGCAGATGTGCTGTCGCGTGCTTTGTCAGGTGCAGCGGCAGCTGCTGCTACTGCAGCAGCATGTCGAGCTGGGCCCAGCAGCGCCAACAGCCCAAAGGGTGAAGCCAGCATCAACAGCAGCATGCCATGGCATCAAGCACCCCACCACATTGCCAGAAGCAGCAGCATGGCTGCCACGCCACGCAGTGCTGTGCAGTACAGCAGCACCAGTGCTGCATCTGCGGCCACTGCCAATGCCTTGTCAACTGGCTACCTGGATTTCAACCAGGATGTCAACTTGCAGGATTGGCTTGCAGCCCACAACAGTGCACCAGCAGCAGCAGCAGCAGTAGCAGCGTCGCCTAGCAGCCACAGCTACTACCGTCACGTGATAACCCCGTTGAAGCTGCCGGCCAACAGAAGTGGCAGCAGCAGCTTAGCGCGGTACAGCAGCATCGGCACTGCCATGCTGGTGCCTACAGAGCCCGCAAACATTTATGAGGCATCCATTGCTGCGCGGCCAAACTTTGAGGCACGAGAGCTGCCAACCAGCTGCTACTGGTACCAGGTTGTGAACGTGCTGATCTTGTGTGTGCTGTTGGCTGGTACAGTGATTGAGCTGGTCACAGGAAAGGCCTTGTGATGGGTTTTGTTGTGCCGCATGTTCAACATACACGGTGTAGGGGTGCCGGGCTTGGTGTGTGCAGAGTCTGCCTCAACACTGCTGCCAGCAGCTCTGAGCAGAACTGTTTGACGAGCGTGTCAAGAGAAGTGCTAGGACACGTCTGCGGTTTTTCCTTGGACTCCCAGAGTCAGATTGAATCATTATCATCATCATGTTACCCATTAAGTCAGATTGAATCTGATACAAAATTGTTGAAGATGCATCGTGTGCGGTGCTTCAACCATGATCCATGCCTGACGTCCATTGCAGTGCTGTCATGCCTGCTTCATGCGGCAACCGCAGGCAGGAGTGTAATTCATGCCATCAACTGGCAGCACACGACGGGCGCAGTGTCCTGCAGAGACAGCGTGCCAGAAGATGATGCACCGGAATAATGCGAATTTTGCGCTATAATTGAACGGTTCTGCTGTCAGTGCTGCTGTATGATGCAATACCAGTGATGAGCAACCAGCACTGGCTTCAGAGCTTATGTCAATGACACAATTTGACTGTCATCGCCTGCCGAGTGTGCCTACCACTGGTTGCTGAGCGATGGCGGTCAACGAGATGATACTACTTGCTGTATGTGGAGTTGACTTGGTTGCTTTTCACATCAACGCAAACCTGGAAACAGACACGAAGTTTGCCCGCCAAGTGCTGCTGCTGCTGTTCTACGAGACCACGTGCTGCGCTCTCCATCAAACATCCAGCTGCGCTATCACCATGTCTGCAAAATCATCCTCGTCTATGGGCGAAAAGATTACGGAAGCAGACCAGCTGATGAAGAAGGCCAACAAGTACTGGCAGCCCTCGTTGATGGACTTTCGTTTGAAGCCAGACTGGGAGGCAGCAGCACCGCTGTTCGAAAAAGCAGCGCTGTTGTATAAGGTTCGTCGAGGCTCCATCTTGCCCCCAGCATGCGCATGGACGTGACAGCCTGGCTCACTGCTCTTCTGCTGCTCTTCTTGTACTGCTGCTTTACATGCTGCAGCAAGTAGGGCAGCTAGAGAAGGCGAGGGCAGCGTATGAACGTGCAGCACAGTCTCAGGAGAAGATTGGCTCAGTTTGGCACGCAGCAAAGCATCTGGAGCTCTGCGGAGCCATCAGCAAAGACCTGGGGCAGCATGAGCAGATGGCAGAATTCTACAGGCAGGCAGGCAACTATTTTGCACAAGCAGGCAGGATATCAGCAGGTAGGGGGCACACCCTGTACTTCACTGATGATACATAGCAACACTCATCTGGACTTTTATGCGAGTACTGCATGCTTGCAGAACATGCACACAGGCCGCAGCCATGCAGCTGCAGTTGTTCAAACCAGTGCAGCACTTCAAACTCACCCATGTAATTGCGCGTGACTGCAGTTTCCACCCAGTCTCTGCAGCATGCCTAACCAGCAGCAACGCGTGCATACACTGTACACATCCACCAATTAAGCAGCGCCTATCCATCCACGTTCTGGCCACATTCTGTCAAACTTCGCAAAACTGCCGCTGTGTTGCAGCTGCTGATGCGCTGGCAAGGGGTGCCAAAGCATTAGAAGACAAGGCGCCTGCTGAAGCCTCTGCACTGTTTGGCGAAGCCATAGAGCAGTATGAGGCAGATGGCAAAGAGGCGCAAGCAACAGACGTGTTCAGGCAGGCGATAGCTCTGCTGGTCAAGCGACAGGTGCGCAACGCCTGAACAGCAGCAGCAAAGGATGGCAGCAGCAGCAGCAAAGTGAAAGCAAGGCTTGGCAGGTTTTGCTGGCCTGCATATTGTATGTGGTCACGCAGGCAATAGCAATTCTGGTTGAGGGGCAGGCAAGTTGTAGTTGTGGCAGCAGCAGCATGGCGAGGCCATAGAGCAGCACGAAGCTGATGGGAAGGAGGCGCAAGCAACAGACGTGTTCAGGCAGGCAATAGCACTGCTGGTCAAGCGGCAGGTGCGCAACGCATGAACAGCAATAGCAAAGGATGGCAGCAGCAACAGCAGCAGCAGCAGCAGCAGCAAATTGAAAGCAAGGCTTGGCAAGTTCTGCTTGCCTGCGTATTAGGTGTGTTCAGGCAGGCGATAGCGCTGCTGGTCAAGCGACAGGTACGCAGCGCCTAAACAGCATAAGCAAAGCTGGCAGCGGCAGCAGCAGCAGCAGCAAATCAGCAGCAAGGCTTGGCAGGTGTTGCTTGCCTGCACATGGGATGTGTTCAGGCAGGCGATAGCGCTGCTGGTCAAGCGACAGGTACGCAGCGCCTGACAGCATTAGCAAAGGATTGCAGCAGCAGCAGCAGCAGCAAAGTGAAAGCAAGGCTTGGCAGGTTTTGCTTGCCTGCATATAAGATGTGATCATGCGGGTGATAGCACTTGTAGCTGATCTGCAGGCAAGTTGTAGTTGCGGCAGCAGCGGCAGGTGTAAGGTGTCGGCTGCAGGCGTCTCTCAAACAGGAGAAATGTGTTGGTTGCACAAGCATGCAATGCGTGCCGGTGCACTTTGTTGTAGCTCCCCTTCACAGTATTTGCAGTGGCTCCAGCAGTAGTTGCGTTCGATGCAAGCACGTGGCTGACACGTCCGTGTTCAGGCAGGCAATAGCACTGCCTGCCGCCGCCTCAACGCAAACATTTGCATGCAACGCTCTCTTGCTGCCCTGCAGGCATGGTCTGATACTGTCAGCATATGCATGGGAACTGTGCGCTGCTTATTTACCATTGCCCTGCATGTTCGTTGCCAACAATGACCCCATGCATGAAACATATCTTCTGTCCTGCAGGCGTGGTCTGATGCTGTCAGCATGTGCATGCGCTTCGGCGAAGCGTGTGGCAGACGAGTTTCAGCACATTACAACTCTGCTGCCCCTGACTAGTGACTTCTGTCTGCAGGCGTGGTCTGATGCTGTCAGCATGTGCATGCGCTTTGGCGAGGCGTGTGACAAGGCCAATGCACGCAGCTCGCAGTCCAAGGCCTACCTTGGAGCAATTGTGGTGTGGCTGTACGCAGGAGATGCGCAGCAGGCGTGGCAGGTGAGATCAAGCAGCAGCATCAGCAACTAAGGATGCCTAAGATTGCAGCTATCGTGGTGTGGCTGTATGCAGGAGATGCGCAGCAGGCGTGGCAGGTGACAGCGAGCAGCAGCAGCAGCTAAGGATGCCTAAGGCCGCAGGCATCGTGGATATGCAGGAGGTGCGCAGCAGGCGTGGAAGGTGAGAGCAAGCAGCAGCAGCAGCAGCTAAGGATGCCTAAGGCCGCATCCAATGTGGTGTGGCTGTATGCAGGAGATGCGCAGCAGGCGTGGCAGGTGAGAGCAAGCAGCAGCAGCAGCTAAGGATGCCTAAGGCCGCATCCAATGTGGTTTGGCTGTATGCAGGAGATGCGCAGCAGGCGTGGCAGGTGAGAGCAAGCAGAAGCAGCAGCAGCTGCAGCTAAGGATGCCTGAATTCGCAGCCATCGTGGTGATGCAGGATATGCGCAGCAGGCGTGGCAGGTGAGAGCAAGCAGCAGCAGTGGTAGAGGTAGCAGCAGCAGCTAAGGATGCCTACGGCCGCAGCCGTGTCAGCATGTGCTGCGATGTGTTAGGCGTCACACATCATGTACTGTAGCAACTCCAAAAACAACTGCGATGCACAACAGGCCTTGCCCGGGAGAGCGAGCGGCAGCAGTCGTCACAGCTTTGAAATGTACATATGGCAGCCAGTGCTGGCAGCATGTGCCTGTGAAGCCGTTAGCAATACACCTTTCTCTGGCATGCCCACAGCAATCCACAGAACCAGGATCACTACGATTACATGCGCTTCATTTTCAATGCGTAGCACCAACCAGTAGTACAACACTGGCAACCGATTTGGCTACCGCCGGCGTGCCCTGGTCAGCCCTGTCAGCCACGTTGCTGTTATTTATGCTTTTCTGCAGCAGGGGAAGTTTACTTTGTTACACTGGTAGACGCACCGAAGCTGGAGTCATTCCAGCAAGGCCAACACAAGGCCAAAAGTGTTACTTTTATGTTGTTGCTGCAGGTGTTCCAGGATGTGCTGGGCATTGAGAACTTCACTAAGAGCGATGAAGCGTTTGCAGCAGACGCGCTGTTCCTGGCGTACCAGTCAGGTGCTGCAGAGAAGGTGCAAGCTGTGGTGCAGGTGAGCAGATGTTGTTGCGAAACGAGGGGTTTTTAGAATGTAGTGAGGCCTGCAGCACATGGGCTGTTCCTGGCCTACCAGTCTGGCACTGCAGAGAAGGTGCGGGCGGTGGTGCGGGTTAGCAGATGTGACTTCGTATACTGCTTGCTATTGCGGGACCAGGGGGTTCCAGAATGATTTGGGGCCTGCAGCATATGGCCTGTTCCTGGCCTACTGCTAGAAGCGTGGCTGCTGCTGCCATTGGTACTGTAATCCTGGCTAGCATCGTGGATGTTGCTGATGCAGTGGTTGTTGTGCTGCTGCTGCTGCTGCTGGTGGTGGTGGTGGTGATGGTGCTGCTGCTGCTGCTGCTGCAGGGCAAGGCGTCGTTCAAGCAGCTTGACAACCAGCTCGCACGGCTGGCAGTGAAGCTGCCCCAGGGTGACCTGGCTGGCCAGGCACGTAAACTAGCAGCAGTGCAGGGCGGCAGGGACCCCAACAAGACAGAAGAGCAGCAAGAGGAGGAGGAGTTGCTGTAGAGGAACAGCAGCAGCTTGCTCAAGCTATGTAGCTGCAACGGTGTCCTGCAGCTGAGACAGCGGCACCTTTTGCAGACTAGGCTGGCAGTGAAGCTGCCCCAGGGTGACCTGGCTGGCCAAGCACGGACGCTGGCAGCAGTGTAGGGTGGCAGGGACCCCAACAAGACGCAGGAGCAGCGAGAGGAGGAGGAACTGCTGCAAAAGGCAGCTGGTACTGCAGCAGCGAAGCAGGGGCGAAGTAGCTGCCACTGCAGTGGCAGCTGAGCTGCTAGATTGAAGCAGCCTGCGACAGGGTTCATCTGTTGACTTTGACACTACTGACCTTGACTAGATGGAACCACAGTGTACCATACATTGATTGCATGTTTGACGCTCAGCATGCTGTGGATCCCGTTTGTGTTTGTCCACATATTGTTGTGCTTGAAAGAGTGTCTGAACTCTGCCTATCGTCCCTCGCTGTGCTTGCTTGGGTGCCACGTCGGCCTATCTCGCACGGGAGCCATTTCAGCACTACTACGATCCGCGATGCACTGTTTATCACATCCAAATGTTCAATGCGTGCAACGGCCGACTAGGCACTTACCTGCAACAGCAGCAGCAGCACAATCTCAAAGGCAGCTGATATCGCGGCCATTGAAGTAAGCTTCTCCCGTGAACCACCAACCGTATGTATAAAAACTCTATCTTACGATGTATTTGCCATGCAGGCATGCAGCAACAGAACGGCTACCCCAGCACTGGACCGCAGCAGCAGCAGCAGCAACACCCAGCAGAGGGCTTGTGAAGGTGAGCTTGCAGGATTTGTGCATCTTGACACCACAGTCACACAGCATTATTTGGTGTTATCTGTTTGGCGTCCGTCAAGGCATATGCACGTTACAACAGCAGACATGCCAGCCCTGCAGCACAGTCAGCTGCACTGTGCAAAGCATTTCCTGCGCCAGCGCTTCCAAATATCACGCATCAACACTTGAAGCTATGATATACACCTTGACATTGTCACATACCTTTGTACGATGATGAATGGAGCTGCGCAGCATGCTGAATAGTGCACTGAGTTGTCCCCCTTTGAGCCTCCTGAATGGGGTTCCCATTCCTGTTGGTGTGGAGCATGTAATGTAATGGTGTTTCTGTCAGTACAGATGCATTGGCAGCTGCGGGCAGCAGGGCTATGTGGGCTATGCTGGCTAGATGCAAGGAGCATGGTGTTCGTGGTATGTCGATGCAAGTGCATTTGTTCCGCACCCTAGTGACGCCCATCCTGTGTTACTGCTCTGAGGTTTGGGGTCCTGCCCTGCTGGGGCAGGTGGGCAAGGGCCCGGCCCTGGTCAGCAAGTTACAGAATAATGTTATTAGTAGGGTGCAGTACCTGTTCTTGCGTACGATTGCAGGCCGTGTGCGTAAGTCTACCAGCCGCCTGTTGCTTTCTAGGGAGTTTGGGGCCCAACCTTTGGTACGTACGTGGTTGCGAGCAGCAGTGGGCATGTGGAACAGAGTAGTGGATTTGGATGGCTCTTCTTTGTTGGCGCGTGCAATGCGTGAAAACCTGCAGCTTGCTGGATCCTTTGGCAATGGTGCCCTGTGGTGTGTGCAGCTGGAGCGTGTCCTGACTTACATGCAGAGTCACTCGCAACAGTTGGAGGACGTTGTGCAGCGGATGAGAAATTTCCAGTCCCTGAACACAAAGATTGTTTTGAATGCTTTTGAGGAGTGCCTATATCAGCAGTGGCAGGGATGTCCTGATAATCCACGTGATGCTGCTAGTGGTTGTGGCGTTTTCTGTACATATGAGAGGTGGTTTGCAGCTTGTTCCTATGACGATATGCGGTCAGCTCGTCCTGCTGCCTGGTGCCCTAAGTATGTGTTACGCACTGCTGGGCTTAACATGGAGCATGTGGGGTCTCTGACTCGTTTTCGTTTGGGTGCTCATGATTTGCGTGTGTGTAGTGGTCGGTGGCAACGCCCACCTATCCCACGTGATGAGCGTGTCTGTCTGCGCCCCAGGTGTTCCTCTGGGCAAGTCGAGGATGAGTTCCACATGATATTTGAGTGTCCTTTCTATGCGCCTGTCCGTGAGCGTTTTGCTATGCTATTCGAGCCCTTTGGTGGTTCGTCTCAGACGTGGACTAATATTACTTCATGTCACCCTGCAGGGCCAGATATGGCCGCTTTCATGCAACAGCGTCCTGCTTTGGTAGCTGCCTTTGTGCACTGTTGCTATCTGATGCGGTGTCACCCAGATACCGATCCTGAGTCTCTGTTGTCCTCTCAGTCGATTGCTCAGGTGATCGAGGATGTTGATGAGTTCTTCTCGGTAGTTTCTTCTCTCTCTGAGAATGTTGTTGATGACGATGATGATGATGATGATGATGTTGATGTTTTCTTCGAGTGTCCCTCCCCCTATGAGCCTCTCGTTGGCTCCTAATGGGGTTCCCACCCCTTGTTGGGTGGAGTATGTAATGTAATGTAATGTAATGAAATGTATTGATCATACATCCCATCGAGGGTGCCCAAACTTTTTGTCCCTATTTGTAATGTTGTGTGCCATGCGTTATCAAATGTGCAGAGTCAAGCTGGGCCCATTGATGCGATGCCAACATGGACGCTGGACCAAATTGCTGGACTGGCGTTTGGGGTAAGCAGCAGCAGCGATCACACAACAAAAGCAGGTGCAGCAGCAGCAGCAAGTTACAAGTCCTACGCATCAGAAGCAGGGCTTTGGCCTGCTTGAGCCCATGCTCCTGTGTGCATAAGTTGGTGAAAGACATGAGCGGGTCCTAACAGGGCCCGAGAGTTCATCAACCAGCAGCAGCAGCAACCAATACAAGAAAAGCAGGTGCAGCAGCAGGACGGGCGTCAGGGCTGGCAGCAACCACAGCCCCGCCCCGTTTGGCCAGCAGAGTCAGCTGCAGCAGAAGCGATGCTTTTATGTTATCGCCTAAATGCTGCCTTTCTGTGGCCAGCACAGCACGCCAGCATGACAGTACTCAACCAAGCTCTAAGCTATCGCATTGTGTCTTCCACCTCTGGGTCAGTGCAACGGTAACAGACAGATCACAATGCACGCAGCTTGCCACTGCATGCCCAATGCACCGCCGCACGCATGCAGCCCGCTGCACCACAATGCAGCCTGCCAGCAGTAGCTTGGCGTTTATGACGGCCAGTCCAGCAGCAGCAGCAGCAGGGGCCCGTTGCACCACCCCGCGCCCATGCAGCCCGCTGCAAGCATGCGCTTCTCAGCGTCTAGCAACTGCAGCAATATGCCATATGACTGACTGTGCTTCTGCTGTGCCGTGTGTTTTCATTGCTGCTTGTTTGCTTGCAGGTATTGATGGTGGTGTGTTACTTTGCTGCGCAGCAGATCGACGTCATTATTGCGAAGCAGCAGCGGCGGCAGCTGGGGTTGTGTGAGGAGTGTGGTGGCATGTACAGCGCAGACAGCTGCAAGCAGGGCAACTGCCCAATGAAGGCGAAGGCAAGCAGATAGGATAGAAGACAGCATCAAGTTTGGCTGGCCTGATTGAATAGTGTGTGGCCGGTCATTCAGATTCCACCTTCAGGTAACATTTATGACAGTGACTGTCACAGGGCCTGGCAATACTTCGAGTATGCCATACCGTATACAGTAGTACTGACAAATAACAGCCGAAGTAGGCCACTGAAGATGTTCCGCTTCACAGCCGGCTGTCCTGGCTCAGCTGCAGTACCGTACTTGTTGGCAACAACAGCAGCAGCAGCAGCAACGTGCCGTACGCATGGCATGTGACAGCGTCACGCTGCGGCTGCATAGCGGTGACAAAAGGCGCAGACTCACACAAACGCTACAAAAGACAAAGTGTACAGCAGCTGCATGTAGGAACGCAGCCTGCCGTTAGCAGATGTATTCTGGCAGATGATCTGCAGCTCCAACTCAGCACAAAATAGTAGACTACTACCGACCGGGTCACTGGTGCATAGTAGCAGCCATGGATGGTGACTCAAGTTCACTGCAACGTTGCAAGCACATGCATAACATCGTACAGATCAGGTGACGATTATGCAGTGATGCATGATGTTGAAGGCGCATTCCATACCATGACTGACTAGCATAGATGTGAACATTCATGTGTGCGCCAAACCTGGCAGGCTGTCTGCCTGCTCACAGGAACCAAAGGAACAACCCATTATAGCCAGACACGGCACTAGATGTGGCAATCACATTCGTGCTTTTGACAGCGTGCTACAGGCAGCTAACCCGACAAAAAACTATCAGTTGCGCCAGCTCCTCCTGCTCACAAAACCAATAACACACCGCACTGGGGAGAACCCAGACACTGTCAGTGACACTTAGTAGTCTACATGTGAACATCGCAGCCATGCATGTGACAGTTTTTCTGCCTGCTCACAAAATGACACGTGCTCACCCGGCGGCACTGAGGCCTCACCAGATACTGGACGTGGCCTGCAATCATGCATCAAGCATCATGACATTCCACCTGATTGCAGAGCCACCAAACACCGCGATGGGGCCACTGTTGATGCTTGGGCCAAAAATAACAGAAATCGCTGGCAGCTCACAACACATGTCGTACAAATGCAAGATCGACATCACAGACATAACCGTGACGTAATCGTGTACAGCCGTTTGATTGATGTAGTGTACAGTAGCAGCAACTGCTGCATCGCATGCCCCAACTGGCAGCTATGACATGCCAGCAGTACCGTACTGCTGAGCCTCACAACGAGGTATTTCAGCACAGACACTGCCCGTGACCCCTTGCAATGACCTGCACATCTAGCAGCAGCACAGTATAACCCATCATCATGCAGCGCCGAGCACAGCGCTATGCTACATGCAGCAGCACTGCACCCTGCAGACGCGGCATTCAACTCAGACCGGGGCCCTGATTGTCAATTTACTTCTGCAGGATGAATTGCGTGCAAAGCCCTTGCGGCTTGTTGTTCAGATGTCCATTGAAACTTTACCCATAACGTCACACCTGTGCTTGAGCCTGCATCTTGTCAGCAGCAGTACTGCTAGTGGCAGCACCATACTAGACTTTTGTCCCATTTGCTGACGTCTGTAATTGTAACCACCGCCACCATGCCTTCTCGGGAACCCTCAGCCAAGACCCCAAATCCGCCAAAAGTTGCCAAAAACTGCCAACTTGAAGCCGCCAAAGCTTGCCGCCAAAACCTCCAACCTGGGTACCCGCCATGTCTAGGAGCTGTGCTGTGCAGCTGGCAGATGTCCCACCTGCAGCTGCCGACCGGTCAGTGCTGACATCAGCTTGCGTCCCCAACCTGAACGTGCGCAGCAAGACAAGGCGCAGCACACCCCATCAGCAGTGTAACACATACAGAATTGAGTCCGAATGCTGCGTCAACAGCACCTGATAATTTTCAGCCGTCGAGTCAGCAATGGCATCACCCTTGCATGCTGCGATTGGGCTGGTGCATTAGTTGTTCAACGTGGGCAGTGCCAAAATTTGGCCAGAAACACAAAGTATGGTGTGCTCAGTCTATGTATGATACAGGGCACACACAAGCATGTCACCGGCAATCAGGCAGGGCATCACTCACCTGATCCTGATCCTGCTGACGCACCGGCCCAGGAGTTGCTGCCACCCCAGGGGCCACCAAAGCCGCCTGCCGCGGAAATAGCAGCAGCAGCAGCAGGGTTCGGTTGCCACAAGGCTGGCTTGCTTCATGCACCTCTCTGCCAAGCTTGAAGCCTGCTGTGACACCATGCCTTCATGGACTGAGTGCTGCACTCAAAGTCTGCCACAACTGCATCATGTGCAGGATGTGCTAGCTTCAGCTCAGCTGCCAAGATCATACATGATCTTGAGTCTGGTCAGTCCAGGCGCACCTGAGCTTGATTGCGCACGTGCCTGGCTATTTGACCAGCCACCGCCGCCACCCGAACCCGCTTGCGCCTGTGCCTGGCTGTTGGACCATGAACCAGGCCAGCCACCGCCACCTGAACTTGATTGCGCACGTGCCTGGCTGTTAGACCAGCCACCGCCGCCACCCCATGGGGACCCACCCCATGGCGCGCCACCCCAGCCTGTCAACATCACAAACAGCGACACAGCAAGCAAAAGCAATGCCGACAGTGTCAGAACTTGGCGACAAGTAGTGTGCACTTGGTGAATTTGCTGTTGATGATAACGTACTACGTAGTACGTTCCTTGCATGTTGCTGGGACAGCAACAAGCTGCAGCAGGAAGAATGAACTACTCTGGTGGGATTCAGCCATCAACCTTGCATGTTTATTCAGCACACTGTCACGGATCAAGTATCAGCCATTTCTGCAGTGCTACTCACCGCCACCCATTGGGGTCCGCCCCATCCGCCACCCATTGGGCTGTAGCCGCCCCACCCTCCCCACTGCTGCAGCTTGCCATTCAATGGCGTAAAGTTTACGAAAATAAACGTTTAACGGCAACAAGCTGCGCAGCCTGGTGCATGCACCAGCTTGACACTTTGGCTGATTGAACTACTCCAGTAGAGTTCAGCCATATGGATACGTCATTGCACGTCTATGTAGCACACGTCTATGAACCTTGTACACAATGCCATTTTGTTCAGCGTCACTCACCGCCACCCATTGGGGGTCCTCCCCACCCCCCACCCACTGGGCTGTAGCCACCCCACCCTCCCCACTGCTGCAGCTTGTCAGCCTTGTCATCCTTTTGAGCCCCCATCAGCCTGCGCGCAGCTCCAGCAGGCTTGCTGCCAGGCATGTTCATTCCTGCAGGCATTCCTGCAAGCATTCCTGTAGGCATTCCTGCAGGCATTCCTGCAGGCATTCCTGCAGGAGCCAACGCGCCACCTGTGGCAGTGTGAGAGCTGCTTCCTGCGGTGCCAGCCATGATCTTGAGCTTGCGGCCCCAGCCGCTTCCGCTTGTAGCCTGTGCATTGGCGCTCTCAGAGCCACTGCTGCTGGAACTCGAGTAGCTACTTGCAGTAGCAGTAGAACCCCCGGCACCTGGCATACCAGGCATTCCGTTCGGCCCCAGAAACCCAAACCCTGGCATTGTCATGCCGTTCATACCAGCAGGTGCGTTGAAGCCGCCGGCGCCAGAATTTGATGCGGCCATAGCGTTTGCTGTGCTGAAAGCTGTGTTCAATGCACCACCTGTGGCAGTCTGAGAGCCGCTTCCTGTGAAGCCTGTCTGTTGGATGATGCCGGCAGGAGCGGTGATGCCACATGCCAGGACTTGCTTGGATGCTGTTGAGGTGCTCTGCGAAAAGGCGTGGCCGTTGACACATATTGCCCTGGCAGCAGCAAACGCCCTCTGCGTCCAGTAACAGAGCAGCAGCAGCAGCAGCAGCAGCAGCAGCAACAGCAGCAGCAGCAGGCAAGACTTAGTCTGCTGCGTGACTCGTGCATGTGTGACACATACCAGCATCAGGTTGCAGGATAGAGGCTCTACTCACTCATTCGCCGATCAAGATCTGCACGAACGAATGCTGCTGAGGCAGGTCTCTGTTCTATGTTATATGACATAGAAGTAACACAATATCTGCACAAACTGCACGGCATGAATGATCAGCGGTCTTTTACCCAAGATGAAGCATGCTGCAGCTCTGGTAGGTACACAGAAGCTGTGACCTGCAGGCAGCTTGCTGCAATTACATACAGTCTGCACTGCTGTGTTGAGCTGGCAGTAACAAGCAACTTAACCCTGCATGCGGGTGTGCGCAGTTTTGAATCGTGCATGCAGTGCCTACCTCCAAGATCAAGCAGCCGTTGTTGTCCACCCTCAGCACTTCAGAGTAGGCAGCAGCCCACGCCTCAGCGTACGCGGCATTCCCTGAGCAGTACACGTACGCGGTTGCTGTCACGAGCCCGTTCTGTTGGTCAGCTTTGCCAGCTGCCGCTGCTGCCAGCGCTTCTCCGTACAGCCTCACGCGAGCATTGTACACAGAGTCGCCGCTGCTGCGATCTGGCACTCTTGCGATCTGGCCAAATGTGTTTGGTGGATTCCTTCCAAATGCGATGTCGCGAGCCATGCCCAGGGAGACTGGCTGCAGGGATTGCACAGCTGCTGCAGGACCAAAGGAGCCGGCGACGATTTGAATGAAGGGGCGCCTGTAGCCCTTGAAAAGGGCGGCGTGGGAGAGCTCTGCAATGACCTGCAGCAGTGAATGCCATTACAGCACTGCCGATGAGGCATCACAGATGCAACTGAATTGTTGCAACCAATTGGTCAATATGTGCTTATACACATGTGCAGCAATGAGAGCTTCAGGGTTGCCGCAACCAAGGGCCTTGAAAATGCTGACTAATCAAGACGCTTTGGCAAAAGTAACATAACATGTTGAACATCTGCTGGCAGAAGCAGCCCCCTGGAGCTACCGCCAAGCTGAATGCCTTACAGCACTGCTGATGAGGCATTACAGATGCAATTTCTTGGTATTGTATTGTTACATCTGTCATGGATGCAGGCAATCTACCACAGCGTTGAGTTGACTTCCACAAGGCCATGCATGCCTTGCCCACTCACCATGGCATACTTGTCTGCATCCACTTTGGCTACTCTTGCCAGCACATCAGCCACTTTGCAAGGCACTGACTCAGCAGCCTTCAGCATGCTGTTGACCACCCTTTCTACTTCCTCACCACCCCTGTCCAGGGACCTCAACACATAGTCAGTCGCAGTAGCCGGCCCTGAGCCATCATTGATCTGATCCACGAGGGTTTTGCTGTATGTGAAGTCAGAACTGCCAGCTGAAGTGCGTGATTGTGACGGCTGAGAAGAACGGCCGCGGGGATCGGGACCGGGGCAGCCAGGCTGCCACCAAAGCTTGCATTTGTCTACATAGTCTCTGGTAGGAGGCATTACTGGTGGCGGAGCGATGTAGATCTGCTTCTGGGGCTGGTAAACTGACGTGGCGCGATAGGGGTTGAAGTATGTAGAAGGCTTCGTGCTGTAGGTTGGTCCTGAGTAGTGAGATGGGGCCACAGAACTCAGCAGGCTCCGTACGCTGACAGCTTCACTGCTGCTGGCGGCTAGGAGGAATAGCAGCAGCAGCAGCACGTTGGACGGCCTGATGACTCTCTTCATGGTTGGGATCCCTGCAGCAGCATGGGTAGCACAGCAGATTGTCCTGCAGGGTCTCATGTGCGCAGTTTGGCAGGAGACTTGCATGCTGCCAGGTGTTTCAATCACTTGCCACCAGCCTGACCACATGGGGCCCATGGCAGGCCTGGGCCCTGAGGGCACCGCAGCTGACCCCAGTGCAGTTGAGCAGCATGGCCTGCTGGTGCTGCTGCAGCCTACCATCATTCAATATATGCTGGTGACGGTTGAAAGCATGCAGGTGCGAGCGATCTGTTATTCAAAGAGTGCTTTGGTGCACTGGTTACCCTCATGCCATGATGGGGGTGGAGTGCAGTGACCTGCACTTGGCCTGCAGCCAACCTTCGCTACCCCAGCAGCGACAGACACATATGTTTATAACCTTTCGTAGTAGATTCATACGCAAATAATTTGTTTGTGGCGGGCATTTGCGACCACGGTGCTTGTTGCGCTGCTACATAGGGAACGCTCATAATGTCTCGACACAGCAGTGAAGCTATTCTCCACGACGCATCCAGTGACCGTTGTATTTTCAACCTTGTAGTGTTCAAGATCACCTAGATATGCTGGAAATCACTTGGCAGCAACTCCTGTGGTGCTTCCGGACCGGGCAGGGATGGTCAGAGCTTGTTTTTGTTCAAGGCTATCGCATAACATCTTGTGTATGCATGAGCTTACTTGATGTACGCAATTAGGTGCGGATAAATGAGGACCTGCCATGCACGCTGGTGTAACCGTGGGTGTAACCAACCTGACAAGTTCGTCATCCCACCCGGAGCTACGTCAACTGGCGCGCTTTTACCGCGATTCGAACGCCTCGTAATGTTCTCGTAATTTGGCCCGTAGATACAACAGGAGGTCAACGCATGGAGGATGACCTGAGGGTGTCAACCTGGCACATGACACGTCACACTCAGTGTCAACTGCCAGGCCAACGGAACCTCCGGAGTCAAAGCAGCAGCACTCTAGCAGGACAGCAAGCAGGGACAGGTGTATCATGATACCTGATCTGGTCAGTCCTCTGTGCTCCTTGCGCATGATTCGCGTTCCTCACTTACAGCACGGCAGCCTGCCAGGCTGAGCCTGCCAGCCTGAGGACTTTCATTCTGGGCCCCAGATTGGCATTGGCAATGTCATGCGCACTGCTTATAATGAATCGTCAGTTGGCTTACAGCACATACGGCGTGCCAGTATTTCTGCAAACCCATATTACTCACAGCGCACATAAGCTCAGCCTTATGGCATAAGTTGCAAAGCTAAGGCTGCTCAGCTGTGCAGTGCTGTGTAATATTACCCAAACAAGCCTTAGCACACAACCATCATCATCATCATCATCATGTTACCCATTAAGCCATAGCATCAACGCCATCAGCCCCGCGCCCCTCAGCACACAACCAGTATAAAGGATTGCAGGACGCCAGATTGAAGATCATGCAGCAAAGTGCAGCACTCACATGTCTAGATGGGGCCCCCGCCACCATGGCTGAACAACCAGCTCTGAGCCTGAGAAGCTGGCAGCCTGTGGCGCCACAGAGCTATGTATCTGACGCCTACAGGATAGCTAGACCAAACCAGGTGCCTTCGCCAAGCCTTTGCCAGACATATTCAACTGAGTTGGTAGTACCAGCAAGCCCAACCTGCCGACAACATCAGACCCATACCACCCTAGTACAAGCTAGCTGTCTATGAGGCCCCTGCAGCCCAGAGCTACAATAACAGCACCACCCAGCAACGTAAAGCGAGCCTTGGACACCAGGCTGTATCGCTCAACGGCAGCAATGCACCGACACCCTTCTCACAACTGCAGCAATACATCGTGTCTGTGACATGCACCCGGTGCAGTGCCGGCGTTTCTGTGGCCACGCTCAGCCCTCGCAGAGCAAAAGAGCGCCACAGCACCCCGTCAGCTCAGCAAACTTGCGAACGCCCTATCCCTGCTGCAAACATCCTAGCTCCCACACACACCAGCTGCTGCAGAAGGCCCCTGATAGCGCCACACAGCACACCACCTATGCACTACTAGTAGGTAACAGCATAACTGTGTAGCATTGTTTATGCAGCGGGCTGTGCTGGGGGTGGTGGTGGAGGATCAGTGAGGTCCCTGCAGTAGGGCCAGCCGGGCCACCACACCTCCACTACCTGCAACCCTTCAACCTGCCCACTTCAGCAACCCACCACTGCCAACAAGCAACCTCCCACACACAAGCTCGCTACTGCAGAAGCATCGCTTGTAGCAGGTTAACGCAGCATAACACCCATAGCTGCACACCTATGCACCAGTAGGTGGCCGTTTTTATGCAGCAGGCTGTGCTGGTGGGGGTGGGGGTGGATCAGTAAGGTCCCTGCAGTAGGGCCCTGGCGGCTTCCCCATGAGCGTCTCTCCACCCTTTGCAGAAATCCACTTGTCTCCACAGACTGCGCCTGCCGGCTCAGCCTTGCTGCGGTGCTGCGAGCCCAGCTTGGGCTTCTCTCCTGCAGGCACAGGTGGAAAGGAAACAGAAATACTATGAATGCAGCACGCTGAGTTGCAGTCAGGCGGGTGGTGCAGCAGTAAGACTTGCTGCGATGCTTTGAGCCAAGCTTGGGCTTCTATCCTGCAGGCACAGGCAGATGATCAACATACATCACGAGAAATGCACAGTGACGACAACATGACTCAGCGTCACACACAGCTGTGCCATACACCACTGCCTGCAGCGGCAGCTTTCCCTTGCGCAGCGTGTCGATGACGTCGTATAGATGCACAGCAGCAGTACATCGCCTGTGCGTGATTGGCAAGAGCACAGGCAAAATCACCCGCGTCCACCCTGTTTGGTGCATGCCATTGAAGATGGCAAACAGCTTACGTGTAACCCCGCCACTTTAAAATCAGAATAGCAGCTTGTCTGTGCTCACCCTTGCGCAGCGTGTCGATGATGTCGCAGGCGTCCTTGGGGGTGAGGTCCTCGTAGTAGTTGTAGGTGAAGCCCTCCACACCTGACGTGTAGTCTGCATGCAGCAGCAGCAGCAGCGGCGGAGCAGCAGGAGCAGCAGCAGAGGAACAGCAGCAGCAGCAGCAGGGTTAGCAACAATGTCAAGCAGCCGAGGTCCTCGCTCTTGCGGTACTGATGTTCATACCGTGTTCGAGGGGCAGCGCCAAGCCTGCAAAACGTCTGCCGTAGCAGCCCCTACTAAGCCACCTAGCACAACTGCATGCTAAGCCCATCAGTGACAAGGGGGCTTGGTACCTGGCCCCCTGCGCCAGCCACTAGGGGGAGGGCTTAGCAACCAAGCACTGGGGCTTAGTCACTGAGCCTGTGCATCTACTAAGGGCATAGTGATTGCAGACTGGCTTAGAAACCAAGGTTTTGGCTTAGTACACTAGGGGGGGGTGCCACGGTAGTGCTCATCGTAGTTGAAGCTGCGTCCGTTAACAACAGAATACAGATCTGTGCAGCCTTGCATGCAGGGCTCAGGTGTCTCTGCTTGCTTTCCTACTCCAGTGCACTGCTTTCGCACACCCACAGTGCACCTGCGATGGGGATCATGGGTGCGTTGACGCACGCCCCCCTGCACTCCATCTCTCCTAGCGTGAACATGCAATACAGCTACATGTATCACAAGTCGCCTCCGGCAAAACGCACAACCCTGTAACCCAGTCAAAGCACATGGAAGGCAACCATGCGGAAACACGCGCGTCAGCACACGCTACACTAAACGCAAACCCAAGCGCATAGCCGCCCACACACACAAACCGCACCTGCGATGGCGATCATGGGTGCGTTGACGCACGCGCCCATGCACTCCATCTCTCCCAGCGTGAACATGCAATACGGCTACATGTATCACAACATGCCGCCAGCAAAAACGCACGGTCAACCCAGTCACAGCACATGGAAGGCAATCATGTGGAGGCGCATACATTGAACAGACGCCCATACCACACACACCAGACCGCACAGCCGCCGCATACGGATCGCACCTGCGATGGCGATCATGGGTGTGTTGACGCGTGTTGCATACAGACAGAGCATCAACAAGCGAAAGCAAGCGAAGCGCGGTTGCAGCGAACCCCTGCAAACCCCTGCACCAGGCACGTTCAACGCACCTGCGATGGCGATCATGGGTGTGTTGACGCACACGCCCATGCACTCCATCTCTCCCAGCTTGAACATCTGAAACTTGCGGTATTCCAAGTCGCCTCCAGCAAAAGCACCGCATATAGCACGATCCTTCACCAGATCAAAGCACACGGAGGGCAACCATGCAGAGTCGCATGCATTACACAGGCGTGCACACACGCTACACGCCAACCATCACGCACAGCTGCCCACACCCGATACGGATTGCACCTGCACTAACAATCATGGACGCGTCGCCGCATGCCTGACACACACCAGACGGCACACCAAAACTCTATACCACTGAAAACAGCCGGCTAGCGCACCTGCGATGGCGATCATGGGTGCGTTGACGCACGCGCCCATGCACTCCATCTCCCCCAGCGTGAACATGCCATCAGAGGTGGTCTCCCCGATGTGGATGCCCAGCTTCTCCACAAGTGCGTGCTCAATGTGCTGAGCGCCCTGCAGCCTGCGGGCCAGAAGATGTGACACACTGTGTGATCAGAGGATTGCAGGGATACCCAATAAGAGAGATCAGCACCCCCACCTCTTCGGCCAGTGCGTGCTCAATGTGCTGGCACCCTGCAGCCTGCATTGATGCACAATATTGCGCAGCAGCAAATGTATGTGATCAGAGGATTGTAGGGATACGGACAGGCGAAATAGGCACACCCACCAGCAGCTTCTCAACCAGCGCTTGCTCAATGTGCTGCGCGCCCTGCAGGGTGTGTGATTTTAGCATAGGATTGTTTGTTTGTTTGTTTGTTTGTTGTTTGTTTGTTTGTTTGTTGTTTGTTTGTTTGTTTGTTGTTTGTTTGTTTGTTTGTTGTTTGTTTGTTTGTTGAAAAATCAACAGTCACAGCAACGAAGGTAGCACTTTGAGAACCATTGGTGCTACTAGTGCCAACAGAGCTGCTGCTGCTGCTGCATAACAGATCTTCTGGGTGATTTCGCTGTTCCAGAGTCCCACCTGCATGGTGTGGTGCCGCAGATCATGACGTGGTATTTGCCCATCTTGCTGCGGTTGAACATGGTGTAGAAGGTCGCCACCTCGTACACACGGATCTCAGGCATGTCCAGCACCTGCAAGAGGGTTTGAAAATGACATGTTACAATGTGTTACATACATAACACAATGTCAGCTGACGAGACAAGTTGAACTAACGCCGCCCTGTTGACTGCTGCCAGGCTGAGCCAACCCTTGCTCTGCTGCTGCTGCAACTGCTGACACAACGATACAAACCCAGGCTTCCTTGCAGTTCCCTCAACAACGCACCCCAGCAGTAAACAGGTAATGCAGCATACAGCACCAGACCGTTCCCACCTTTGCCACCCTGTTCATTGCTGCCAGGCTGAGCCAGCCCTTGTTTTGCTGCTGCGCAATGTCCAGCACGGGGATACATGCCGACGCCTTGTAGTTGGGAGGGTAGCGCGCAATGATCTCCGCCACCTGCATAACATGTTACAAATAATATATGTGATAAGTGACATGGTTGATTTGTGTACGGAGATAATGAGGTGGGGTGCATCTATATGTGAGGCAGATGAAGTAGGGTGATATTGCAGTATGGTGTATGGCTGTCGACATCGACAGCTGGTGTTTAACACGTTCCCTAGCGATGTGAGCATGCAACATGCAACCGGGGTTGCGTATCAGCATGGCACAATAAAGTGTCACTTTACAGAGCGCTGCAGGGCATTGCTGAGGTGACACAAAGCAGGCTGCTGCAACCATGACAGCAACCATCACACATGCCTCACATGCTACGTGCTGCTGCTGCTGCTGCAAGGGATGTGCCATTGGTTGGGCAGCGCATTGGTGCTGCATGTGCTGCTCGACCGTTACATTGAAGCTGCTGCTGCTGTTCAAGCTGTGAAGGCACCTGGCAGCCCATTGCCATGCATTGCCATGCATGCCTCAATGCCACAGCCCGTGCATGCTGCTGCTAGTGCTTCTGTAGTGATAACCTGCCAGATGCTGTTGCTGCCACTGCAGCTGTAGCAGCTGCTGTTGCATCCGTACCCTTCACCCCACCAAGCCCTGCTCTTGCAAGCATGCTGCACCACATGCTGTTGCTGCGACTGCAGCTGCTATTGCTGCTGCTGTTGCTGCTGCTGTTGCACACCGCGTACACCACAACCCCACCAAGCCCTGCTCCTGCAAGCATGCTGCATCACACGCCGCATGCTCTGCAGCTGCTGTTGCTGCTGCTTTTGCTGTTGCTGCTGCTGTTGAAGTACACCACTACCCCACCAAGCCCTGCTCCTGCAAGCACGCTGCACCACACGCCGCATGCTCAGCACACTCGTGCTTGTAGCCAGGCGCACCTTCTTGTAGTTTGCAGGTGTGAAGTCAAAGTCGGTGTTCCAGTTGTTGTCTGGCGAGTGCTTGTGGATGTTGAAGATGTCATGCGAGTTGGTGGCGAATGCCCTGCTGCTGCGGCCCAGCAGGTGAAGCAGGCCGCTGCTGCTTGCAGCTGCTGCTGCTGTCTGTGCAAGCCCTGCCGAGGCAGCAGCGTTGCTGGCCAGCTGCTGCGCCACCAGCTGACCAAGAACGCCAGCGGAGGAGGCTACACGGCCCAGCATGATGCGCCTATACCTGAACGACACGATCAAAAGGCTGAGGGTGTGCTTGTGGGTGGCCAAGCTGCTGACACAGGCACGTGCGCAGGTTCAATCCAGCTTGAACCGTTTAGGCGACACTGATGTACACGATTTTGCTCAAATGCTGTGTGCAAGGCATTCGCAGGAGTGCCAATCAGATCAGAGGGGTATGTCGAACTCTCGCACCTCTACACCTGAGTTAAAACAGTATATAGGTCTTAAGTACAATTCTAATGCTGTGCCACGGCTGTTTTTGGGTCCTTGCTCGGCTTGTGCTGCTGGTGCCCCGTGTGCAACCCGTCCGATACGCCTCGTACTCTCACAGCGGAAAGGCAAAACAAGGAAATAAACACCAGTTTTTGTCAACCTTTGCGCGTGCGAGGTGCCGTGATCTGTTGCGCAACACAGCCCTGCATGTCAACCATACTAACAGCCCTAGGACGCTTCATCTCCCTTCACCTGAAAGTGGGGAGTGACGGCTCAACCCGGCAGCGTGCCTCACCAGAACGTTGCTTCAGAGTCAGCTGCTGTGCACGCTTGTGCAGTTGTCTGCACCCACGCATGTTAAAACGCCAGCCTGGCAGCCTGCAGTGCAGGTGATCCTGTGTCTAGACAGATCTGTCTGCCAGTGCGCAGGTCTTCACCGATTGAAGATTGAAGATATCATGCAGCAAAGTGCAGCACTCACATGTTTAGATGGGGCCCCCGCCACCGTATTTACAGTTGATATGATGCCATTGCAGAGGACACATATTTTTTAGGGGGTGTATTGGGAGAACTATATAAAAAATCAAAAAGCCGGGAATAAAGAGGATGCAAACAGCGCATGAACAAACTAGGAGCATATATATGTGATGTATGAAAAAACTGGTTTCTAATGGTGCAATTTACTGCAGGGGTCATGTGGCACTCTTGTGGACCCCTCTTCTTGGCTATGCCTGGCGCTGCTGCTGCTGCTGCTGCTGCTGCTGTTGCTGCTGCTGCTGCTGCTGCTGCTGTTGCTGCTGCTGCTGGCTGAGGCGGGCAGCACTTCTACAATACATGCACAGAGCTGTGTGACACGAGGATATGACGAATCTTTTGGGCTAGTTGTCCTGCGTTTGTGATCAGCCGCAGTGTAGCGACCAGTGCCAACAGTGGCCTGCACTTCAACGCGCGTGGTTTGAGCTCCAGTGGTTGATGCTGCTGCGGGTGTGCTGAGCGCGAGCGGCATCAAAACAGCAGAAAAATAAATCTGTATATCCAGAAGTGTATGCGAAGAGATCGATACGCAGAGCGAGGATTGGTAGTGGAACTGTGGCTCGTGAGTTTGCTGGGCGCTCACCAGCAACCGCACATTGGCGATGGCGAGCATTCAGATGATATCAAAAACGATTGGGTACAACTGTTGCGTTGTAATTGCCAGTGCCTGTGCACATGGAGTTGCAAACAGCTCAAGAGTTGATCAAGCTCCACAGACACCAGATCAGTTGATGGTGTACACAACGTGACCCGCGTTCCAAAGACTTGCAGCCGTTTCAGCTGAATTCTGGGAGCATTACATCGTCGTCGGTGAAGGCTGTCTTCGAACAAACCCTACCACAGTGCAGCAAGTACAGCAGTGCGCGACAAGGCAGCAGGCGCAGGAGAGCCACTGACTCTGCGACTGAGAGGCAGACTGAGAGCTGTGCGACAGCATTGGGTTGGGTGTCTTTTCCTTCCTGGCCACTGATCAGCAAGCAGCGGCTGCTGCAGAGCAGGAGCCCTGCAGGAGCAGCTGCTCCAGGAGTCGCAGTGCAGTTGGGGTGCAGCTGCGCCAAAGGTACTGTGTGCCCGGGTAGCACATTACTACAGCATTGACAGCAGCAAGGCGCCTGATGTATCACAGGATGATGTGCATGCTGGATTTCAGTAGTAGGCCGACACCCAGAACTCTTGCAGAATCACAGGGGGGAGCCCAGCCGCCGTCGGACAGTCAGCAAACAGGCACGTGCACGCAGCACAGCGAATCGTCGGCTGGTGAAACAGATGTGATAGCAAATTTTGCACCAATGGACGCCGCATGCTGTCACTACCGTTCGTTGAAAACCCGCCCCCTATTTTTGAATTACCTTTTTTCCCTGCGGGCTTATCCAGCCAACCACCACCGAGACAATCAAGCAGGGCGGCAACGGAAACAAAATTTTGAGCCAGGAGTTACCAACGCACATGTACAGCACACCTATCCTGCTGAGTGCCAGCCTGAGAGTGGGTACTGGCAACTCTTGCAGCAACAAAACAGCTCCAAGAACACCGTGGCGACCACGCGGCAGGGTTCATCAGTACGTTGATTTCAGGGCAGCGTACTGTCCAAAGTACGTGAAAGTACGTACTAGTACGCGTATTGGGGGAGTACGTGGCTTTAGTACGTGGTCTCTGCCTTGCAGTCACACGTACTGCCTTGTCACTCACATGTTAGACCACCAAGAGGCATCCTAGAGGGCCTACACCATAGTGTAGGCATTATATATATTACGTACGCAGTTTGAAACCCTGTCGCACACCAATTGACACAGCATGAGCGCCGACTCGCCAATTGTGGTTGATGAGCTCAGCAGCAACCCAACAGACCACTTCAAGGTCCTAGAAACGCTCAATCACGGCCAAAAGCACTTTAAGTGCAACTACTGCAACCTCCAATTCAAGGGCACAGGCACTCGCTGTTATGTGCACCTGACTGGTGAAGGCAGCGGTGTTTCAGCCTGCACAGCAGTGCCAGAGAACGTGATCACCTGCAGGTGTTTTCAGCTGAGTGGAAGCGCCCTAGTGGTGCTGTTGCGGTGACACCTTGGCATAAGTATGTGCAGAGTTTGCTTTGCAAGTATGGTGTGGATGTTGAGGCGGCGGCTGATCGAGCTAATGCGTGCAAGAATCACATCAACCGTCAGGTCAGGAAGCTGCATGCAGACACAATTGTTTGTGAATCACCGCAGCACTCTACTTTGAGCCGTTACATCACGCATGTGCACCCTACACATGCTGATGCCATGCGTTTTAAAAGGGCTAGGCCCTTTTTGTGTTCTGGTGCGCCAACGCGTGGTATTGAGTTGCTGATGCGTGTTCGAATGGCTGTCTTTGCGTGCATGAGCGTACCAGTCGTTATGGCGGCAGCAGAGCTGATTCTAACACAGCATGTCCTGCTTGTGGTCAGGGTGTTGAGTCTTTGTCACATCTGATGTTTGATTGTCCTGCCACTTCTGCTCAGAGGGATACTATGCTTGATGAAATTCGGTCTGTTTTGCGTGATGTTGCTGGCGGCGCTGAAAAATTGCGCAATGTGTTATCGTTGACTGATG